>QLPD01000513.1:0-33069 GCA_003314085.1 Hymenopellis raphanipes
GAGAGAGACCCAGGTGGGGCTGTTACTCCGGTGAGTTATCCTTCCTCGGCACGCTTTAGAACACAACGGCTTATCCGCCTCAGTTATCACCCACAATGGAACGTTCACCGTAGTCTCTGTGAAGTAGAAGGCCTCGAGGTACAAGTCCCACCAGACCTAGAGGAACTATGTCCGAACTGCGCCTTCCTCCTCTGCGTTCCTCTCGAAAATGTCATTCTGCAGCAGTGCGAACTTGAATACTCGGCTTTGAAGCACCTGCTACCTGACTTTGCCGTTACGATTGACTTCAGTGATAACACCGGTTTTATGTTGGTTCAGATGCCGGTACTAGTTGTCGAGTATGTTGTGATACCCGATGAGCCAAACGAGAGGTTCAGACACCTGGCGCATCTATCGATGGCCCTCAGGTCGGCGCTCGCTCTGTGGGAGCTTCACCGCGCCAATGCGCCTGTCATCGGCTTGCTCATCGACCGCAACCTGGTGACAATGGTCTTAGCATACATGGAAGACAAAAAGGTACTTTTTACAATACACAAAACCAGAGCTTTCGCCACTGACTTGATGTTACAGTGCATAATCCGTGAAATGTCGGACTACGTCTTCGACATCCTCGAGCCATACCAGGCTTTTAGGCTCTTCAATCTCGTGAAGGCTCTTGGATTACCTGACCTCAACTCTCAGATAATCGAACTCATAGACGTGCACGCGAAAGAAGCACTTGATGTGCTGCTACACCCAGACTACCGAACGTGGAAAGAAGCTGATGCGAGGCCGAGAGATGATGTTCTTGGGCACGTCCTTACAGATGTGGACATTCCATACAGGAAAGATGAAGGAATTGAAAGGTGGGTCGAGCAGGTAGAAACGGAGGAATATCCGTAGTTACGCCATGTGGCAATGCGTAGATGTGAACGATCAGGCTTTCGTCACTCTCAGGTGAAGGACGCCTGCCTGAACAGGAATAACTCCAGATTGAATTCTTCTGCGAGCCCGCTTCAGCTCAACGCCGCTAAACGCGTCGATATTCGGTCCTTGGTCCGCTGATACTTCTATCATCAGAAGACCGCTCTTCAAGATACAGTTCAACCAAACAGTAGAACTTGTCGCCACAAAAACAGTCGCAGAAGTCACGCCACGTCACAACCCCCTGCGGGGTGTCAGTGATTCCCACCATGTTCTGGATGTCGATTCAGGAAAGTGACTGGGAGGGCGAAGGCTACCTCCTAATCAACATCAGTTTACAGTAAGTTATACGCGGTGAGGGCCGTAGTGAGAAGTACGAGAAGGTATATGAGATGCTGAGACTAGTTTCAAGAGCGTGTCTATATTGAGAGGGGTTTTGGGCGCAGATGGATATCCTTCAATGTTTGCGGCGCAATATCAAAGCTCAAAACGCGTCGAGAGCGGTGGTTGGAGGAGCAGGCTTTCAGGCGTGTCATGCTGTGTCATCGAGATTCGAAAGTCCGTCCGGCGTTTGCCGATGACGGGCCTTGAACAAAACCATCATCATTTGAACTCTTATAAGAAAGTGAGGCTCATTCAAGAGACCGATGCAGATGCTCACATTAATACAGATCTCCAACTATGCAACAACATTTACCGGTACGACGCGCGGCGGCGCATCTGACCTCCCTCGCTCCGGCGTTCTCCTCTTTTGGCTTTCCCATTGAACCCGTTCTGCTCGCACCGCCATACCCCTCGCCACACCGGTTCCTGTACTTGTTCCAGTTCCCAACATAGCACCCGTTTCCTATCAACGCGTCCGTACGGGGCTTTTCCAAGATGGTGGACTTGTCACATCCCACCTTGTATGGCTCGATAGTGCCAGCCTTAATCCACGCGCCGGCGTTTAGGTATTCCTCCCCTTGCTGCATCCGCGTATCGTAATCATAGAGTTCATACTTTCTAGATCCTGAAGAGAATCGGCAGACTTGTGCTTACTCGGGGACGCGTTGAATACCTAGTGGCTTTCCTTTCGAACGTGTTTGTTTTGGCAGTGTCAATCAAAAAGCGGGCAAGTTTTCCTTTTTCAAGTAGTATCTTGTTGACTTACTGCTATCATGGTACAGGCTTCCGAAATCGTTTATCGTCTGCGAGATTTAGATCAACCTTTCTGAACACGATCGCGGTCGCTGGCCATGTTATGTTTGCATCGTACGAGGTACTTGGGCTACTCTCGAGTCACGATCTCGTGGTTCTTTTCTCGCTCAAAAGGTCTCACTCCCAAGTGTTTCTGCTTACGAATAGGAGCGACAACTAGAAACCTCATAAGTCCAGCGACAGTGAGACTTATCTAGTTTCACGCTCTCGTCTTCACCACGATCACTATGGCCTTTATCCACACTATTGCTATCCTTTCGATGCTTTTCCTCATGATGACCGCTTGGATTGTTGAGGTTATCAAGGTGTATACCGATAATGGTAATGTTGGAGAAGACGAAGAGTTGTCCATGGTAAGATAGCTCCTTTAACTCAGACTCGACGCTCACAGCAGTGCTAGCTCAAGCCCCAGATTTGGGAGCTCTCGACAGCGCTCCTTCTCACGGAGAGAGCCGCTTGTTCAAGTGCGCTAGCAACTACCCAGTCACCATTTCCGCCCTTAAACCCGGGCGCGATGCCCTCCCATCCCCCCCTTCCTCCGGTCCCAGACGATGCCGCCGTCTCAGTCGCACCCCCCGACGACTGCTCAGTGCCATCTCAGACGCCTTCACACCTTGATCCTACTCCCGCCTCTGTAGAGGAATCGCAGAAAGACCTACTCGCCTCCGACGATGTCAAAGTCGTAGTCAGGCCAAAGGTGTCCACCGCACCCATCATCACCCTCATGCCTCCATCTCCCAAGAAGAAGAAACAGGGAACGAAGAAGAAGGAGAGGAGCACAAAGCTCTCAACCTCACCATCGGCACCGGTTCCCCTCCAGACCCTTACACCGAATCATTATCGTGTATTTCCGAGTCGCGCGCCCAAGTCAACCCCCCAACCCACTCCTCAGGCTCCTGCCCAAGCCAATCCTACTATCTCTAAAGAGAACTCGGAGAGCCATGACTCGGACAATCGAGTCCTCCCAGAAGTCGTACTGAGGCCAACGGTCTCGACTGCCCCGGTCATCGCCATCACTCCTCCGTCTCCAAAGAAGAAACAGGGAACCAAGACGGAGCAAAGCAACAAACACTCAACATCACCATCGGGACGCGTTCCACTCCAAACTCTCACGCCGGATTATCGTCGCATATTCACTCATCGCGTACGACAAATAACCCCTACCCCCGCAAACAAAGAGAATGTCGGACCTCCTCCGGCTGCTCCTCTTCCAGTTGCTCCGCCTTCAGTCGTGTCCACGCGGAAAGCCTCGAGAAGGTCGAGGGAGGAGCAGCTCAATGAATACATCCCGCCCTGGTACCTACTCGCCCAGAGGTGTATCGATATTGTGCACTCGAGAAGCGCTGACCACGCCGCTGCGGATAGGATCCTTTATGGGGCCCCGCAGAAGTTCTAGGTTATCTCTTGGGTTATCTTTATCTCGGTTCGTTTTCCGGTTATCATTGCTGCCATCTTGTACTTGCTCTTCGTTTTTTCTTGCTCTCGTTCATTGCTACGCATTGCTCTTGCTGTCTTCATCGTCCATTACTACTCCATCGTACATTCCTATTCTATTGTTCATTACTATTTCATCGTACATTACTATTCCACTGTCCATTGCTACTCCATTGTACATTACTATTCCAGCCCACATTACTACACCATCGTACATTACTACACCATCGTACATTACTACACCATCGTACATTACTACACCATCGCACATTACTACTCATCATCCATTGCTACACATTGCTTTTGTTATCTCAGACTCTATTTTTGTTGCTTGTCGGACTATCTTCGTTGTTTTGCTCTACGTACTGCTTAAATAATTCTTTCCATCGTTGCTCGAAGAATCTCGAAGCACCATTTAGCGAGTACTCAAGTTGGCATTAGATGTCAAACGACAATAGGTAGGGGTGAAGCAATACTGACTCACATTCCCATACGTGCAGACGATACTACGCTTCTCAGCCAGATTAGAAAGACTACCAACAAGCGGCGAAGCTAAAAAGCCATTCACGGGTACCAGCTCCTCCCGTTCGCCGTCACTTCATCCTACGTAGGACTTGGGCTTCGACGCCGTATCAGCCTGGTTATGTATCAGCAGCATAACTTCTCCAATGTGGCAGCAAACGTTGACGCCCTACGCTAGCAAATGCGCGTTTCGGTTCGTCCAAGTTGTTCTGCCTTGTGCGTTGGTAATGTACGTGCCACATTCTCAGGCTAACACAAACGGAATATATACGCTGTCAGACCACTTGAAATGCCGATCCTCCAGCTCAATGATTTCGTTCAATCCTGGCAGACCAAATGAGAAAAATTGCTCGAGGAAACGTGAGGAGCCTTACCCATCACTTCGAAAAACTGCTTCGGATCCATGCCTTGTGCTGTCGTGAAGTCCGTACCCGTCTTCTTCAGCGAGCTCGGCAGGCGTGAAGCATGATACAAGCGAAAAGACTTTGGCCACCATGTCAGCGGACGTGTAAACGACATAGGCTAGCTTTGGGGACTTACTGATAATCCTCGCACCCATGGGTACGTGAACGAAGGCGTTAAACCACCCGAGATGACGTTGACAAGAACAGGCGTCGGCGCCAACGCAGCAACAGTCGACTCCTTCGATGAAACAAACGTCAGCGCCAGCGCCTGCCGCAGCCGCGAGCTCGATGGCCTCGTCCATCCCGAGAACCTGCGCAGAGTCCGTGCGTCCGATGATAACAAAGTCTCAGCCTCCAAGAATTGAGTCTCGGGCAATGACCGCAGTGCGGATGCGCTTCGCGAGATACGACTTGCTTTCCTAGGAGGTGCCCACATCGCTTAGTCCGGACTTGGTTAATGCGGCGATGCCAGCGGGTGCATATTGGCGGACTGTCCGTGCGACCATGGCTGGGCCACCGAAACTGAGGAAGAGTTAGATGAAGTAGTGAACAATGTTAAGACAAGACATACCCGACATCAGCGTCAGCGATAACTGGGACTGTCGTGGTATAATTTAGTAAGATCCATAAAGATTGGGAGAATGCTAGAGACCCACCTGATGTATCTAAACTTGAAACCATTTGGCCCGCCTATCAGTACGCCTCCTTCGCCGCAGCTATCAGGTCAGGTTTTGTAATCGAATCCATGTACTCGTCGCTCTGGTTGATGCCGAAAGTAATAAGGAGGAAAGGCCCAACGACCATCGTCCGAGGAAGCATCTCAACTCTACATTTTCGTCAGGCTTGCAAAGATCGTGAACTTTCGAATACGCACCCAAATTGTTCTGCATATTTCTATGGCTCCCAGACCTGTTTCCAGCCAAACATAAAAGTGGGGGTCCTGTAGCTATTGCCAATAGTATCAATGGGCGGAGGTCGTTCATTGGCAGGAAGGATCAATGGGAAACCTTTTCTGCATTAGGCCCGTCAGACATCGCGAGGAAGCCACAAACGAACGAGTTACATGAGTTCACCTGTCTCGAGCTTCTTCGAATTCCTGCTATAATGGAGCTGGTTGTTATGTGCAGCGAAAAGCTAGAGCGCGACTTGCTAGTAGTCCTTGAGTGCCCGATTTATTTCTGACATGGTTTGTAGCAGGTTGCGATCGTGCCGTTAATCAGCTTGGAAAGCGAGCAGTCGACTTCGCCGAGAACGCCGGCTGTATGTCACGTCTTTAATTCAATGAGACTTTCATCGCTACTCTTTGCCTGGTTTCAAACCTCATGCGCATGAACGGTAGGAAGCGCATACTGAGGAAAGAGCAAGTTGGGTGCGGGTTCAAGGAGAGAAGACCGCTACTTGGATCAGTCCTGCGCGTGGCGCGCACCAGACAGCCTCTGCGACGTTTATTCAGATTTCGAATCCTTACTACGCTGCCATTCAAACGCATGATTTTGTTAAGTCTGTGGCGATGTATTCACTAACCGTTGAGCAAACTTTAACATATGCATCATAGGTCCATTCTTCGCCATTTGAGCTCGCAACCTGCGATGAGGTTGTCTGGTATCTCGTACACCTCCTTCGCCGCAGCTATCAGCTCAGGTCTGGTAATCGATTTCATATACTCTTCGCTCTGGTTGATTCCAAAAAGGATGAGGAGGAAACGTCCCTCCATCCTAGTCCGGGGAAGCATCTCCACTCTACATTTTCATCAGGCTTGCAAGCGATCATGAGCTTTCAATTACGCACGGAAATTGGTCTGCATATTTCTCCTCCCAGCGCGGAAGCGCAAATAGACTGCGTATCTCAGCAGCATAGGGGTGATTAAATTTGCGGCGATGGTCCTCCAAGATCAATTTCCAGCAAAACATAAAAGTGGGGGTCCTGTAGCCATTGACAATAGTATCCACGGGCGGAGGCAGTTCGTTGGCAGGGTAGATCAACGGAAAACCTTTTCTGCATTATGTTCAGACATCGCGAGGAAGCCACGAACGAACGACTTACATGAGTTCACCCGTCTCGAGCTTCTTCCTGCTACAATGGAGCTGAGTATTATGTCTGGCGAAAGGAAACAATAAAGTGACTTGCAAGTACTCCCTGCGTGCCCTGTTCATTTCTGTCATGGTTGTAGTACGTTGTGTTCGTGGCTCGTGTTCGACTCGTGGTGGTTTAGTGGCGGTTGCAGTTCAACTTGATGGTCTTGTGATCCTGTGTGATCAGAATGTGTGACGGACCGTTCCCGGCCCGTCGTATCAGCTGACTCCATATACTCGGCCTTGTCGGTCCGTAGGGCGGACCGCACCATCGGCCCATGTCATCCACAGTGGCTTATAACGCTGTCGCATCCCCGTTTCCGTCTTGCCTCAGTTCAAATTCCTCGTAATAATGGTAAGATGATTGTATTTTTTTCTTCCGAGTTATTTCTGATTCTGAGAACAGAATGAAATTTCGACTTACTGGTATATTGCTGTGTTCTTGGGCGTTGCCCTTGTTTATTCCCATCGATTCAACATGCGACGCACCGAAGACACGTCCTACGCTGTCTGGTGCTCTACGATAAACGATCTGTGTCGCGCCAGCCACGACATTTTTATCCCATGCCCACAGTACAATATCTATGTGTCGAAACTTCAGTCCCAAACTATGCCTAGTAGCGCGGATGATTCTTTTATCACTGCGCCAGACAGCGATGCTCGCGGTGTTTATATCGATCTTGCCCTTCTCTTACCTGTTGTTTCGTTGGTCGAGGACAACAACATTTCCAATTCCACGACGCTGCACGATCTCTTCCAAACCCTCAGTCCTTCCTATCTACCCCATCCGAGTTGTGTATGGATGAATGAATACACCACTGTGCCACTCTTGATCGAGTTGAAGCCTCCTCCTACTCGGCATCCCAAACATATCCTAGCATTTCTGAAGCATTTGGTATCAGTCCTTGAGCGTGCACAATTCCAGGCTCAAGACCAAGGGCACTGTTTGATGTGTAGCCCCAAGTTCGCTTTCCAGGACAGTGTGCTCCTGATTGCTGGGGCCGGAGACTGGTGGACATGTCGTATCTTCACGCGCAATAGCGCTGCTAAGATGGGAATATATGCTCCTAAAGAACATCGGACGTTCACTTTCGCAGCTTTTATGGAGGCTGAGTACGAGGCGGACGATTCATTTGATGATGAAGATGAGCCTGAGGATCCTTTCAACGTCATGGTGCATCCCCTTGCTACCCGCGACAAGCGCAAGGACACCGAGGCGGAGGTGGAGCGCATGAGGAAGAAGGAAAAGGAAGCGAGGAGTGCTCGACAGAAGGAAGAGCGCGCCCTCCGTGCAAAAAACCGCGGGGAACGTAAGAAAACTGCTGACGACGCCAAGAACCAGATGGAGGACCTGCTTCATAACGCCGCCTATCCTTATACGGACGAAGACATCGACAGATGTTGGACCCTCAAGGAAGGGAAACCTTTCATGCAGTCAAGCACTGAACGGTTGGAACTCGGGGAGGAATGGTCTTCGCCGTTGCGACTCGGTACCAAGGCTTCCGCTGCTTACCTGGAACTAATTGAAAAATGGTTGGAACCAATGGCAGCACGCGAACGTGAGCGGCGACAAGTTTTACTACGCACCTAATCGTTACTGCTTACATCGATATCATCTGTCCATAAAGTCTGAAGTGTTTGTTAATACACAATCTCTGCTACATCATCGCCAAGAGGGGCAACTTCTACTCGATTCGTTCTCCTCCTCGACTGTCGACGTTCCGCTTGCTGAGTCATTCAAACAGCTCCGCTTCACTTTCACCGGTTTGCTCTACATCGACGCTGCATCTGCAAGCGGGAAAGGCGCGATTAAGATCTGTCGCATCCACTGCGGACCTTATATGAGTTCACATATTATCATGCTACTCAAAAACTTAGTCTCTTCGACTACTGCACATTCCGCCACAGGGAGAGAGTCTATAACTAACGGGGCAATACTTATATGACATGAAGCGGTCTGAGTTGTGAACATTCTAAATCATCTACGGCGTCCAAAGAAACCGTGGTATCACGGTATGCAAAAGAAAGGAACAGACTCTAGTAACTGATAATTTTCCGCCCACAAATAAACCGTTATTGCGGCATCAGTATCCTCAGAGTCATGGCGTGTAAGCCAAGAGCCCCCGATGAGGATCATCCTTAACCGGCTGCATAGTCGTCCGGACCATCCGCGACTTCCTCAAGTTATCCACCGTCGGCTCATCCACATTCGAGACGACGTTCTGCAAGTCCGGCCGCGTGCGTATCAGCCATAGTATCTGGAGAATCCCAACCGTGCCAATGTCTGAATCACAGGGTAACGGCTTTCCGACGATCAAGTACGTGAGAATGCACAGGACGATGGAAGCTGCGAGACCACATAAGACCTATACGGATGTTCGAACGCGATATTACGGAGACTAAGAGGATTATGCTCACTGGAGTCAAATTGACCTACAAACCGCACGTCAACATAATATCAAGAAGGGAGGAGTTGCGCGCACCAAGCATACACAGTGCAGGGTCTGCTTTGTCCGCGTTATACAGGCGCCGTGCTGCATGAAACAGTGGCAAAGTCAAGTAACGGAAGCTGCGAGTTACTACTTACTCTGCTTCATAACAGACTGGCCCCCTTCGCTAGCACACATACCTTGTTTTCCTTTCGTCCAGACTCTACTCGTTGAAGCCCAATTTCCGTCAATGACATAACACACCATCATTTGTTCGTCGATTAGACTCTGCAGTGGAATCAAGATACTTTGCAGGTTCATAGTTGTCTAGCATGTTAGTCTTCAATGAGAGGGATCTGCCTCAACCCGAATTAGGGTCTCCATCTAGTGAATGGTTAGGTATATCCTGTAACAATGAGGTTGTGTGGGAAGCGCATCTCGATGCTTACCTCTTGGGTGCGTAAGTAAAGGAAACGACGGAAACTCTCCTCTCGTAACGATTATTACAATCTCACTGCCAGTCTGCGAGCATGAGGAAGAATGGTTTGGACAGAGGGATATCCTTCAATGTTTGCGGCGCAATATCAAAGCGTCGAGACAGTGGTGGTTGGAGGAGCAGGCTTTAAGGCGTGTCATGCTGTGTTAGAAGTCCGTCCGGCGCTTGCCGATTACCCCTTGAACAAAACCATCAACTCATTTGAACTCTTATAAGAAAGTGAGGCTCATTCAAGTCAGACCGACGCAGATGCTCACATTAATACAGATCTCCAACTATGCAACAACATTTACCGGTATTGAAGCTAACGACGCGCGGCGGCACATCTAACCTCCCTCGCTCCGACCTTCTCCTCTGCTCTCCTTTTTTGGCTTTCCCCTTGAACCCGTTCTGCCCGCGCCGCTTCCTATACCCCTCGCCACACCGGTTCCTGTACTTGTTCCAATTCCCAACATAACACCCGTTTCCTATCAACGCGTCCTTACGGACTTTTCCAAGTTGGAAATGATGGGCTTGTATCGCTCGATAGTGCCAGCTTTGATCCACGCGTTAGCGTTTAGGTATGCGCACCCGCGTATCGTAAGCATATTGAAGTTCATACTTTCCAGATCCTGAAGAGAATCGGAAGACTTGTGCCTACTCGGGAACGCATTGAATACCTTGTGGCTTTCGTTTCGGACGTGTTTGTTTTGGCAGTGACAATCAAAAAGTGAGGCAAGTTTGCCTTCTTCAAGTGCCATCTTGGTGACTTATTGCTACCGTCGTCCAGGCTTCCGAACATATGCGAAATTTAGAACCACTTTCTGAACGATCGCGCTTGCAGGCTGGCCATGTTATGTTTGCATCGAATTCAACTACCAGTACGAGGTACTTGGGCCACTCTCAAGTCACGATCTCGTGGTTCTTTTCGGTCTCACTCCTCCAAGTGTTTCTGCTTACGAATAGGAGCGACAACTAGAAACCTCATAAGTCCAGCGACAGTGAAACTAATCTAATATCACGCTCTCTTCTTCACCACGACCACTATGGCCTTTATCCACACTATTGCTATCCTTTCTATGCTTCTCCTCATGATGAGTGCTTGGATTGTCCAGGTTATCAAGGCCTACACCGACAATGGTCATGCTGAAGAGGACGACGAGTCCTGCGTGGTAAGATAGCTCCTTTAACTCAGACTCGACGCTCACAGAAGTGCTAGCTCAAGCCCCAGATTTGGGAGCTCCCGACAGCGCTCTTTACGCAGACGGCCGCTTGCTCAAGCGCGCTACCAACTATCCACTCACCATTTCCGCCCTTAAACCCGGGCGCGACGCCCTCCCATCCCTCCCTTCCTCCGGTCTCAGACGATGCCGCCGTCTCAGTCGCACCCCCCGACGACTGCTCAGTGCCATCTCAGACTCAATCAGTAAGTGCCCTTCCACCCTGCGCAACACGCTCTCATCCCTCCCTTCCGCCCATCAAGCGAGACCCCGACGTCTCAGTCGCATCCGTCTTCCGCTTCGACTATGACTTCTCATCTCAGGCGGCTTCGCACGTCGATCCTACTCCTGTGTCTGCAGAAGAATCGCAGAATCACCTACTCGCCTCCGACGATGTCAAAGTCGTAGTCACGCCAAAGGTGTCCACCGCACCCATCATTACCCTCACGTCTCCGTCTCCCAAGAAGAAGAAACAGGGAACGAAGAAGAAGGAGAGGAGCACAAAGCTCTCAACGTCACCATCGGCACCGGTTCCCCTCCAGACCCTTACACCGAATCACTATCGAGTATTTCCGCGTCGCGAGCGCAAGTCAATCCCCCACCCCACTCCTCAGGCTCCTGCCCAAGCCAATCCTACTATTTCTAAAGAGAACTCGGAGAACCGCAGCTCAGACAACCGAATCCTCCCAGAAGTCGTACTGAGGCCAACGGTCTCTACGGCGCCCGTCATCGGTATCACTCCTCCGTCCCCAAAGAAGAATCGGGGAACCAAGACGGAGCAAAGCCACAAGCTCTCAACATCATCATCGGGACGTGTTCCCCTCCAGACTCTCACGCCCGATTATCATCGGGTATTCACACATCGCATACGACAAACAAACCCCACCTCCTCCAACAAGGAGAATGCCAATCCTCCTCCAGTCGGTCCTCCTCCAGCTGCTCCGCTTCCAGCTGCTCCGCCTCCAGTCGTGACCACACGGAAAGCCTCGAGAAGGTCGAGGGAGGAGCAGTTGAAGGAATACATCCCGCCCTGGTACCTACTCGCGCAGAGGTGTATCGATATCGTGCACTCGAGAAGCGCTGACCACGCCGCTGCGGATGCGATTCTCTATGGGGCGCCGCAGAAGTTTTAGGTTATCTTTTTCTCTTGTTTCGTTTCCTGGTTATCATTGCTTCCATCTTTTATTTGCTTTACCATTTTTCTTGCTTTCGGTCATATTGCTACACGTTGCTCTTGCTATCTCTATCGTCCGTTACTAGTCCATCGACCATTACTACTCCATCATACATTACTATTTCATCGCACATTACTACTCCGCTGTACATTGCTATTCCAGCCTACATTACTACTTCATCGCACATTACTACTTCATCGCACATCCTACTCCATCGCACATTACTATACATCATACATTACTATTCGTCGTACATTACTACTCCATCATCCATTGCTACACATTGCTTTTGTTATCTCAGACTCTACTTTTGTTGTTTGTCGGTCTATCTTCATTGTTTTGCTGTACATACTGCTCAGATAACTCTTTCTATTGTTGCTTGAACTTGAATCTCGAAGCGCCACTTGGCGAGTACTCAACCTGCCAAACTACAATAGGTAGGGTGACTGTATTGGACTGGCATTCCCGTACGTGCAGACGATACAGCCAGATCATTGGAAAGACTAACAACGAATGGCACCCGAGACGTTAACGAGAACAGGTGTCGGCGCCAACGTAGCAACAGTCGACTCCAGGAGCTCTCCTTCGTGCGCACACCCTCGATGAAACAAACGTCAGCGCCTGCCGCAGCCGCGCTCGAGAACCTGTGCAGAGTCCGCGTGCGGCCGATGATAACAAAGTCTGAGCCTCCAGGAATGGAGTCTCGGCAGCGCGGATGCGCGTAAGGAACTCTTCGCGGGAAACAACTTGCTTTCCTAGGAGATGTCCGCATCGCTTGGTCTTCGATGTGTAACGCCGCAATGCCAGCGCGCGCGTATTGGCGGACGACCATGGCTCGGCCACCGAAACTGAAGGACATTAGGTGCCCGCCTATTAGCCAACGCTGTAAGTATACACTAACGGGAACTAGCCAACGACATACCCCAACAAAATCATTCAAGGTCGCAATGGCCAGGTCAGGCTGTCCCATTCTAGACGCTAGCCACAAAGACAAGTAACCGAAGCTGCGAGATACTTACTCTGCTTCATAACCCTTCGCTGGCACACATATCTTGTTTTCCTCTTGTCCAGACTCTACTTGTTTCCGTCAATGACATAGCCACACCTCACTCGGTCTGGCAAGAACACGATTCCGAAAGATCATTCGTTCGTCGATTAGACTCTCTAGTGGACTAGCAAGATACTTTGCAGGTTCAAGTAGGGGGTTTAGACGCATCTGAATCGATTCAAGGGGATCTGTGGCAAGATCCAAACACCAGTCTCCGCCTATTTATCCATAAGGTGAACGAGTGGCTGGTTAGGTATATCCTGTAACAATGAAGTTGTCGCAAGCGTTGTGATAGTACATCTCGGATGCTTACCTCTTGGGATCCTCTAACCCATCATTCAACTCGCGGTCTTTCAATCGCGTTTCTCTCAACAATTACTACCATCTCCCTGTCCATAGTCAATAAATCCTCAAACAATCGCCACTTGGCCAGCGGAGACAACTACCTCGTCAAACCGAGCATCATCAGAAGAACACACTGTAAACACATTAACAGGACCTCAATTCCCACTACGTATATGTATGGTACAATAACAGGCACTAATAACTCACAGGTCCATCCCATCAAACCTAGCCGTCAACCTCCATCTGCTCACCATCATCATCCGGCGAAGACGGGACGCGATGTCGCAAAGGTGAAGGAGACGCAGCTGAGGACGGCATCATAACTGTACGCTGCTGCGGAGCAATAGGACTAGGTCTTGACGGCGACGTAGGTGAAATCGGGGGCTTGGTTTGCGACCGCGCAGGATTGAAATGGTTGCACTTGGGACATTTATACTCTACACGCGGACTCAGTTAATAACACCACTGATAGCTAAGAATCAAGACGTACGTATAGTATCCCACTCGCTCTCTTTCACAAGACCATTGTGTCCAAAGCACTCCTCGCAAATAAGCGCATAGCGTGCTGTATCGTCTGTGTCGCCTACTACCACATCAGCCAAACGATCAAACCACGTCTTCCGCTGTGGCTGTGGCGATGCAGCTAACTGTAATGGCACAGGCGGCGGCTGAGGTGGCGCAATTCCTTGTTGGGCTACTGCCACTGGCCGTGGGGTCGTCAAAGGCGTCTGCACCCCCCCGGGCATCGTCGCCGGTTTCCGCGCCGGCGTCTGAGTCTGCGTCTGCGATCCGGCACCCTGCTCGTCGTACCGCTGCATCAGCTCCCTTGTCTCGTACCAATTCGTCTTTTTCTTGATCTCATCCACCTTTGCGCGCTGCTCCCTCATGAGCTTTTGCAGTGTTTTCTCTGCCAGATTATGAGATTGGGAGATTATTGAAGCCAGTATAGTAAACGGTACCTTCAGCATCGCCCCGTCTTGTATACCACACCCCCACCACGCGCCGCATCAGCAGGATCCTATAACACGTAAATCATTATTATCGGGTCAATCAAACGATAACAACACGCACAGAATGGGTCCCCCAATAACACCCCCCGCCCGTCCCGCCTTTCCTCCTAAGCTCACTGGCAGCGCCCCGACGTACCACAGCGTCACATACACCACCCACGCCACCAGTGCGTACAGCGTCACCAGCGCGCTCGCGCGCGACTCTCGCCTGCGTATCTCGCCCAGCCGCAGCCGCCGGTTCTCAATGTTCATCGCCAGCGCAGCGAGGATTGTCTCATAGTCTTCATCTTTGTTCTAAAGCAACAATTTCAAACATTTGTAAATGCGAGAATTCAAGGTCAGTAAAGCGGCGTACATTCCGAAACCATCCAAAAAGAGAAACCATATCGGGAATGCCAGGCAAGCCGGCGAGTGTAAGAAGACGATGAACGTGGAAAGAGAAAAGGGATTAAACGCCCCAGGGTAACGTGTCCAGTCATACCTACGAACGATCACGTGTAAGAAAAACATGAAAGATTCATCGCGTGTGTCGTTACAATAGGATGATAGGGTACAGTGGATGTAGACAGAAAATAGGTAAAAGTAGTTCAAGAGACTCAAAGCTCATCATACATGCAAATGTGAACATCACCGACTAAAAAAGGGAGAATAAACAATCGAGCATGAAAGAGCACTGAAACATACAGCGCGCAGGGCTATCTGGCGGCGTCACAGGACCAGGAGAGGAAGGCGACGTATCGCTCGTCGCCGCTGAAATCCTGAGCTTCCGGTGGTGATCCAACTTTCTCCTAACCACACGCGTCCTGGCGTCATATCGCGAACAATCACTCGAGCTCGACTCCTCGTCGTCTTGCATCCGAGGGCGCTTCGAAGCCCGTTGTGCAGTTGCTGGGGGAATAACGGGCAGCTCTCTTGGTACGAAATGAGCCGATGCTACACACAAACCGATATGTAAGCCAAACATTCACAGATGCGTAGAACTACACACGCACCAGAATTCGCAGCCACAGCCGAGATAATCATCAACTCATACTGCCCCCTCGACGCCGGCTCAGGCGAGCCCACACGAGGCTCATCTTCTCCAGAATCATACCCTTCATACGTAGGCACCTTTCGCGCCTTTCTCCTCCTCCTCGTCAGGCTCACACGAGTGGCGTTGCCCGGCCCCTTCCTCTTCAAAACACGGCGTCCGAGTCTCTGGGGGACATACTGAATCCAGGTCATCCCTCCACCTAACATTCCATGAGCCGCTTCAGCCACACAACGAATAGATGCACGCACCACTGGTAACCGCAGTCCCCTCAGTAGTCTCTCGAGTCGTCGTCGAACGCGCCTCGTCACTAGTCAGAGACACAGACATCGAGGTAGGGCTTGTCCAGTCCGAAGAAGACGTTGAACTATTAGTAGACGAATGCGCGGCCATTGAGGTAAAAGGAAACTCTGCAGCGTGGCCGCAGAGAAGAGATCAAGTACGTTAACGTTAACGTTGGGACAATGGGGGTGTGCAAGGTCCTTTCGCCTTATTATAGTCTGCTCGGCGTCTTTAGTGCGCGCCGTTTTGGGACAAACGCGTTATTGTTTTCTGTGGACCGATCTACAATCATGGTCTAATTGTTGTCGATCTGTCCACCACATACATCGATTAGGCCACTCACAAAGGGATACATTTAAAGGACAATCACTCAGTGGAGCAGTGGCGTAGGTTCCTCTTCTACATCACAACGTTCCCTTCGAAGAGCCACATCGGAGTTTAAATCTGAAAGGCTAGCGAGTCTGGATGAGCTATACGATCTTCTCCAAGAAAACGTAGACGCACCCGCATCTCCTAGTCGCAGAACGGCAATTCTGCCTCAGAGTATAATATATTGAAAGCTTACCGACATCGTGCCGTCCGCCCATGCAGAGCTAAACATTGATATTCGTCTCTGTAGGAGGAAGGGGAGGAGAGGTGTCCCCGCTGACAACAGAGGACCGAGGCAATCGAGTTCGAGGGTGGTAAAGCTTGGGAGGATTGTAACTTCGATACGGAGGATCCATCTAGGAAGCGGGTCGATAGCTACCACCTGCATCCCCCTTCTCTGTATTCCAAAATATGTGGGCGCTTGTAATCGTCCACTTCCGACGCCAAAGACGGAAAACGAAAAGACATCCACGCGTCGCGATTTTGCGCTCCTGGCCAACATGCGAAACCATTCGGGAAGAAATTTCTGCATGATGGAACCAGGAAATCTATGTTCAAGCATGTCACAAAGTAAAATATCCATAGTGTATATTTTGAATCCTGCCAAAATCAGCCTGACCGGCTGGAAGTGGCATTGGGAGTAACAACTTACCAGGGTAGAAGCTAGTCGTTCCATACACCAACGCTCATGGTGAGGAGAAGAGTCAACCGGACACAGCCACAAACTGACTTACTCCAACCTCAACTGGTTGTAAGTTACCCTGGTATTTGTTTGCAGTCAACCAACTGGAAAACTTCAAAGCAATGTCAACACCGCGTGAACAGTAGACTAGGAAACGAGCAAGACCAAATGATGTAATGTAGCAGAACAGACTAAACAGAGCAAGCAGATAGGAAAGCGCCAGACTAAATAGGAAAGGATAATAGCAAGCAGAAAACAAACTGAACATCAAGGAACGAGGGCTTCCGTAAACCGGTCCAAAATCTCTGTGGTGTTCGGCCGCAGTGACGAGCTCAATGCCAAGCTAAAGAGAGAAACACGTCCATATCCTCGGGAGCATGTCCGTTGGGCTTCTCATCGTTCGCTTCCGTCTCTCTTCCCCAACCTCCCCGCGTTTTTGCTCCTGACTGCACCGTCTCGACTACCGCAAGCGGAGACCTCCCCAACAACATTTGCATCTATCCTTTCCCCCTTCACCCGGACGCTCGAGTACATGAGTTGACTTGATGAACGTCTGACGGCATCTTTTCAGACACACTTCGAGTTGCGTCGATGTGGCGTTGGCTAAGAAGGCGGACCAACGGGATATACTCCTTCAAGCGCTCCTCTCTATGGGCAGGCGGCGCGTTTCTGAGCCAGCCTTGAACTTGCCCTTCCTGACTGTCTCCGGTGTGAGAGAAGTAGTGAGGGTAGGAGCGATAATCTGAGATCCAACATGAGCAGGAGGATCGGCGTCAACCTGAGTAACCCGTACCTACCTCAGCTTCCATCGGTATTGGTTCGACGAATTCGACGACAGTAACGTTGGCGGCGGTAGCCACTGCTGGGCGCAAAACAGCGCTCTGTGGTTCCTCAGGTGGTGCAGCGATCCCTTGCGCTACGCAGAGTAGGGATAGCTCAAGGACAGCAAGCGGTGAATGCTGCGAATAGAAGAGAGATCAAAAATATTGACAGTCGAGAAGATGAACGTACGATGCTGTTCAGCAGCGGGCAAAAAGTATCCTTGAATGTAATCTCAAGCGCCTCTGTCAGTATCGACATACCAAATGAAAGGAACCTCCTCACGATGCGGGACTCTTCCTCTTCGACAACGCCTTCACTGCTCGATCTTTTGGATTTCCCGAAAGACCAGGCGCCGACGTGAATTGTGCGAGGGTAAGCGCTAATAGACGAGAAAACAGCCATGGTGAAAGCAGGAATCCAAGAAGAATGGCCTCCCCCCAAGCTTAAGAAGGATGCCGACAAGACTTTTTGCTGAGGATCTTAGACATGTTCTGTAGATGGTAGGCGTTGACGAACGCGCAAGCGTGCATTGTTTTGGCATCTGTTAGCAACTCAGTTAGTCAAGTCAACAGGTCGAGGAATAACTGAACTCACCGCGGAGAAATGGTCCATGTTACTAGAGCGATTACTACCTCTCGTTCCCCAGACGAAGATTAGACATTCATCAACGGCCCGTCGACACGAAAGGCTTCATAGACCAGGGCTCGTGATTTGAGTACGCTTTGAGTTTCGGATAGGCATTAAGTTTCTGCGCGTGTTGGGCCAGGCGCGTGCAAATCATACGAGACATCCCCCATCGTTGGGACAAAGACTAGAGTCCTGCCATTCAACGTGTAGGTACTCATCTGCTTGAAGCTGTGAGTACATAGTGAGAGAGAAAAACACTCCGAGCACGTACATCGCCATTCCTCCGCGCTCCAATTCCAAGATCTACTTCTGCTCTTGGCGCGCGCTCTCACAAGGGATTCCAAGAGCTGCTGGTTCGGGCCAAGCAGTTGAATACGCTCTACCCTTAGCCGGCGATGTGGATGTATGGGTGATTTGGGGACGGCCATCGTGCCTCCACCGTCATGATCAGAGGATTATCGAGTCAACTGGGAGACTGCATACGCGTCGCAGAATGGCAGCGCACACGATTTTCGCCTTGGTAGTCTCGTTGCACGCGGCCCGCCTCGTCTATTTGTGAAAAAGCATTGTTGTCGACGCCTGTCATTTCGTTCTGCTCCGGCGCGCCATCGAAAATGTCAACACTCCGTGGATAAGGGAGTGGATTCTTGGCCACGGAGACGAATCGGCGTGGGTAGCTTCAGCACGACCATGAAGCTTGTTGTACAGCTTGACAGATAACGAGCTGGCGTTCAATTGTGATGGTGGTCGAGATCAAGCACGGACTGGGGTCCCGCTCGGTCACCCAGCTCGTTCTGCATATTGACGCTCCACGTTCAACGTACAACAGAAAAACACTCTATTCTATATAGATAAATAGTCCATAATTTATACAAAGAGTCTACTTTTTGCAATCACAAACTCGAATACACAAAAACATCCGAGTTCTCCTGCCGCCTCCTCCGTCTAATCGCCATCTTCGAAGGACGCGTATTATCCTCCAACTCCCTTACCAAATCCAGAACCTAATTGATGATACACACATCAGTAAGCGCCTCATAACAAAAATCAAAACCCACATCATTCGCACAACCAAAAGACAACGAAAAGCCCGCACCACCTTGCCCATACGAATGAATAATCCTACTCAACGATCCATCCTTGCGCGTCCTCAGCTCCCGCTCAACGCGCACATTGGAGCCCCTAAACGGTCTCAAGCCCTGCACGAGTGGCGCATCGGGGTCGTACTCCGCGTTCTCCAACCCCGGAACAAAATTGTTACACCTCTCCCGCATGCGCACAACCTCCGGACTATCCAACGTCAGATCGAGCTCGTATCTATGAGGCTGCGCCAATCCTACAAAGTCACAAGTAAGCAAAAAAGGACATCGACCGAGTGAAGGAGGATGGATACACACCACCAAGAATAAGCGTATTATCATTCCTCGGAACGATAAACACAATATCCTCATCCTCCCCACGCGTATCATCATGCGTCACCGCAAGCGCCTCCGTAACCTTCGGGAACACCTTCCCATCATTGACCACCCGAATCAACGCGCCACGCAGTGGATACACAGACTTGTCCGCAGCGAGCTCCAGGCCCGCAAGGCCCGTGGCATTGACGATAGCATCCGCCCCAAACTCCGCGAGGAGTGCTTCCTCCTGATGCAGCAAATCCCCGTTGATCCGGCGCGTCAGCAGCACCGCACCCTTGCAGATCAACACCAGCCGGAGCCAGCTCATGTAGGCGTCCGTGTCAATCACAGGGGCCAGGTGCTGGTACGCGTCGACGACGCCCGCTTTTTGGTTTACGGCATGTTCTTTGACGATATTCGCGTCGCGACGTACGCCTCTAATCTGGTTGGAAGTAAGAAGACGAGTTAACTCCCCCCTGCTTATTCGCATGGAAAAAGAGTGCAAGGTTTACCTCTGCCTGAGCGACGATCTCTTCGTACTTATCCAGTTGGCCGCGATCTGGCATCTCCTCGAGAACCTGGTCAAAGAAAAAGTTGGCCATGCGCATGCGGACGCCGTGATCGAGGTACTCGTTTGGCGGGAGCATCTTTTGGAGCTTGTCAAAGACGCGGTACGAGGTCATGCACCACCGCTTGGAGTTGTGGAGGGATACAACCTGAATCGAAGAGGTAGGTCAGCACGACACGACACCACCGGAAAGAGTTCGACGCGACATTTACATCAGTATGCTTTCCACAGACTGCTGGCGGCCATTCCCATCTGGATACACAGAAGAGTAAGCTATCGTTCGCGCAGATGGGTGTAGTAAGACGTACAACGCTCCAGCGATTTGGGACGTGATGCGATTCTTGGGATCTGTCCAGCGTTCGGCAACGATCGTGACGTCGTAGCCAGCATCTAGTAAAGCCCAAGCAGTCTTTGCACGTCGTTCAGCCATGCGACATGGAAAAGAACGCGTAGTCCACTCACAGTGAATCCCGTCACGCCTCCGCCAATAACCAGAATTCGCTTTTTGTGCACGGCAGGCGTGGGTTGAGGCGGCTGTCCTCGGTGCAGGACCAGCTCGTCGCCAATGCGAGTCAAGAAAAAGTTTGGCGCAGATGCAAGAGACATGGCGAGCTGTGATGATGATCTATGGCCGCCTCGAGCTCGAGCATCTTATATATCTCGCCAGGTATAAGCTCGGGGGTCCTGTGCAGTACCATGAAAGATCCTCGTCCGCGGTGGTCCCCTGAAGAGTAACTGAATCCGGAAAGAGCTCATAGAGCGAGAAAAGAACTAGGCCCCGGGTTGCAACACAAGTAGACCGCCTCGGATCGGAGAGTACATAATAAAGAGGAAACAGCCGTTTTGGCATTCCATCGTAGGCTGACGTGGCTTATTATTGTTGAAAAGACGGTCGAGGAAACGCGGACTTACAGGTGGTTTAGACTTCAAAATTGCAACCCAGCGCGTTAGGTGTACAAGCTTGTCTGGCGTGCACGAGGCCGCGTCCAGCTACGTGTTCGTGCAGGGTAAAGATAAAGATATTCAGATCCGACATTGACAGATGGGCGCACCATTCCGTCCTTTTCATTGCCTATCTGAAACAAAACTGAGCGTTTCCAGCGCACACCGAGGATCATGCATCGAACGCGCAGGCGGATTTCGTGGGCGCATGGTGATGGTCTCCAAGATGCGAATCCAAAATAGCTTGGATTCAGATGCTATCACTTTCGTAAAGACTTCGTAAACATTTCGAAAGCCCTCTTCAAGAAATTAGAGAAGGACGATTCGCCGTCGCATTTAGGCGCAGATCAGCTCGAAATGGCTCAGGCTAAGGCTTCCGAAGAAGAGATACGTGTCAAGCCTAAATCTTGAGCCAAACCAGCGGATGTCGGCGACACTAAAAGTCGTTCTGGGCTGGAAGGCGTCCGAATTCCCCGAAATGATTGAGTGTCGAGAAACTAGCATGTAGAGGAAACATGTCCGTTCGGAAAATCGCCTGGGCGCAGTGGGATATCTTGATGGTATGACGGTAAGAGGACAACAAATTTGAATAAGGAACGGCTCGCACCGAAAACTGCCGCAGGCACTTTGCTTTTCCCCTTCCCTCGTCCATGGTCTTAAATGATTTGCATCGACTAACGACATTGGGCTCCATCGACATCAGCCATCGACTTGCTCTTCTACCTGGGCTTCCCGAAGCCCCCTCCAGCGATGATCAGTGGCGCCGTTCTTGATGAAATCTACATGACGCTCGTGATAGTCTCTCTTGGCTCTTCGACTCGCGCGCTCCAGTCGTAAAAAAATAATATTAACGAGTCCCCGCCTGCCCCAATGGAACTACACAATAAACCAGAAGAATGCGAACACTATAGGATAGGGTATCGGATGAAAATGATGCTGTTCGTACAAATGCTGCCTCCCCCTTCGAACGCTCTGCGATCGCTACCACTCCGAAAATCTGAATTATAGATAGAATAATGGTTCTGGAACCCGTCGACACAGCCGACATTTAGAATATATGACGCCGTAATCATGATATATGAGCGCGTATTATAGGTCGTCTGGCAGTGGGGGCGGTGGTGAGTCAAACGTTTAAGAACGGCTTCGCTCGGACTCACGAAATGATGAGAATAATGATAAGACGTGTTGGGTTCGTACGTGCGCGTGCCTATGCGATTACGCATACAGAGTTGGCACTGGCGCTGTCAATGGGAATGTCGTTGGAGTCCTCCGATTCTTCGACGATGATGAAGTCTGATGATGCGACCCATTCAAAGCTATCCATGTCGGTGGTGTGGTGTGGTGTGGGTGATAATGAGTGGAGGACGCGTTGAGACGTGTGCTGAAGGATTCAAGCACGTGATAGAGAAGGTAGGTGACGCGGGAGACTGGTCTGTCTGCTGAAGATAGAACGGTCCATCCTAACCTTTTATAAAGAGGCGGGGCGAAGCTTTTCTTATTGTTGTAAATCGGCCGAGGGACGTACTGAATTCTAGAGTAGAGTCCGTGATTACTTTTTGTTAACTAACAATAAGGCCTATCTGACGCTCGTGGTGCGTCGTTGCTAACAATAAAGCAGCTGGGCGGGGCACCATTGTCGCTGAGATAGGTAAGTGATGGCGTCCTGAATCTCACTGATTTCGTCCCTCTGACGTCGTGTGCAGCACGTAAAACGGGGATGACTGGCGCGGGGTCGTGAAAAAGACAATAAGCCTCAATATACGTCCACCTGCACAGGATACACGATTCCTCTGATTCGGACACGGTCGAACGGCTTTATTCAACTACGCTGATGCATTTTCTCCGCGCTCCCTACAGCTGGTGCTACTCTGCTCAAGACAATATGGAGGGACTCGTTGAGGAGGAGGAGGGCTTACCATTATGTTCCTGCCAAGTTCCTGGACAGCGTCCGGTTCGGCAACTTGTTTATTGCCGATCCCCAGCTTTCCTTCTAACAATGAGATTGACATGGCAATAGAGTGAATGTCGATGTTCGAGGCTCTAGAGCGCCATAGTCATCTGCGAAGGAACGGAAAAAGGAAAGCTTTTCCAACGAGGGCGACCTCAGTATAAGCCTTGTGGAGAGCTAGAATCTCACGTTTTTGTCTTCGTCCTGCTGTGTGGCCGCTGATTGGATCTACCTGGTCCTCATGAGACGCCTCAAACGAAAGAACGGTTCGTTTCGAATTGCCTCGAATATCGTGCGTGGTTCATAACGCTAGCGGGCGCGGCTGGTGTGGGTGGAATTAAAATCTAAACGATATTTCGGGAGGAGCATACCTGTCAACGCGCTCATTGAGCAGTATCTGAGACATGTAGACATGTACTCACAGATTTAGTACTTAATAGCACTGGTGAAAGTACGCTTCTGGTTAATGCGAGATAAGAGGATTAGATTGTGGCAGTGGTAGACCAGTCTCTGTGGCGGCAGGCGCGCGGTACCCGACCATGACAGTCTCGATAAATCCAACCCTATTAAGTCTATGGTCCCTTATGCGCCCTACGACGCGAAGCGCAAACATATTAAACTCAAACCGCCCGCCAAGACGTGCCACATGAATCCGTTGAGAGCTGAACACTAAGTAGTAAGTGAACATGACGTGTTAGATGAAGAAATCGACGTTGATGCGACGTCTGCCTCCTCATCGGTGGCGGAAAAGATTATCGCTCACGGGGAGAATGTTTGTCTGAGGAAACTCCTGTGACGCGAGTTTGTCGGGCTCGTGTTGGACCCGGGACGTGAACCTTCTACAGGTCCGAGGAGCTGGGCATTTTATATGTTGAATAGAGGTCGTTTGGGAAGGACTCACTCAGAACGTATAGGTTATCCTGGGTTCTCCGCGCCAACGACGCAGAATATGAGGCAGGAGGAAGAGGACAGCCGTAAAAGGGGATGGGGACGAAGATTAGCATTTTTATTGCCGCGTTGGCTGGGGATGTAATTATTACGCTTTATCTAGCTTGCTTCAAGCGTCCTGCTTCTAAAAAGATGCGTCAAATTAACAAGATCTTGACAAGTTACACTCTACAGGAAACACTCCCTTGTTGACCATTTGCACTGAGTCGAGGGCTGGCATACGCCAATGTAACCAATGTATCAGTGTTTGTACTCACGAGTGTAAGTAGGTGACTGCGACGCCACGCCTTTCTCAACTTCAAGACTGGACGAGCTCCAATTGCTATCGTGACAAGGCGCAGTAGATGAAACACAATCTACTTCTCCATGACGACGCCGCAGGACGAGGAAACGGTCCACCGTGGTCCATAACGGCATGGTGGACAGGACGTGGCTGTGTCAGTCGCGGTCTTGTGTTTGTTTGTGCCGATCACGTTCACGTGTTGTTCATAACCCGATTCGGCGGAGGCAAATACTGCCTTTAGACATTGAACAATCGCCACTTGTTCCCGGACGACCATCATCATCATCCTCTTAGATTTCTCATTTTTCCTGGCGAGAGGATATCATGTCTACCATTCCTGTACGTCGCCGCCGATGAGGAGATGACGACGACGAGCTCACCCATTTCTTGCAGACCCGGAGAACATTGCGAACGACCCGAACGACTACGACAAGAGAAAATGAAAACACGCATGCTCGCCAACCGCGTAATGTGACTCATGCGAAACCTCATTCCGCCGCCGGTACAGCGGGAACAAAAGCCAAGCCCGTCAGCGATGCGACCACCGTCGACGTACACGGAAAGCGCAAGCGCGAGGTCCTGGTAGAGGTCCCGGCGAACATAGCAAATAGCAGAAACCCAACGGCGTCCAAGGGCAAGGAGAAGGAGGTCTCCAAAAAGTTTGATGGCGTCGTGGTTGTTAACAAGGCGAAGGCGACTGGTCGCCCGGTGCACAGCGCTCCCTCGTCTAGAAAGCCTGCCACGCTCAAGAGGGAACCTACCGTCGTGGTTGTTGAAGAGGAGCTTACAGTTGTTGAAGAGGAGCCAGAGGTTGATGACGCGCCCACGGACGAAAACATGGTCGTGGACCCTCGATCTGAACCCGCTATTCCCGAACTTGTCTCTCAGCAATACGTTCCAGCACGTACATATCACGAAGAGGATCTCGACGACCACAGGTCCAAACGTGCGCGGACCTCCTCAGAGGCGCCCCAACCTATAGATGACGACGACCGGCTGCAGGATGAGGAAGGAGAAGATGACCTTTTTGATCTCCACTTGCATTCAATTGAGGCGGATCCGCTAGGCGACGAATGGGATGACCTCGATGCTGACGATGACGAGGACCCCTTGATGGTCAATGAGTACGTCGTTGAGATTTTCCAGTATCTTAAGGATATCGAGGTACGTCGTCTTCCTTCACCTTCACCCATCTTTTGACGCCCCACCCGTAGCCCTTGACCATGCCCAACCCGAACTACATGCAGACTCACAAGGAGCTCTCCTGGAGAATCCGCGGTGTCCTGCTCGACTGGCTCATCGGTGTCCATGGTCGGTGTCGTCTTAATCCCGAAACGTTCCATCTCTGCACCAATATCCTCGACCGTTTCATGTCCCTTCGCGTTTGCTCTCTCGTCAGGTTCCAGCTTTTTGGCATCACTTGCCTCTGGATTGCGGCCAAGGTCGAAGAGACCGCCCCGCCTTGCGCGTCGGATTTAATCCTGTTGACGGATGGGGCTTACACGGAGGAACAGATGTTCAAGGCGGAGCGATATATTCTCAAGAATCTCGACTTCAACCTGAACCATCCCAACCCAATGCATTTCCTTCGGCGCATCAGCAAGGCCGATGATTACAACGTCCGCGTAAGGACGTTGGGCAAGTACTTTGCGGAGATTGGATGCATGGAATGGCGTCTGATAGCCACTCCTCCATCCTTGCTGGCCGCTGCTGCTATGTGGTTGGCAAGGCTAGTGTTGGGTTTAGAAACCTGGGTACGTCTTTGTTGTTCACCCTGGTTCAGTCTTGCCGATGTCGCTTGCCTGTAGACACCCAACCTGGCACATTATTCGACCTATTCCCAAAGCGAGATCCTACCGACGGCGAATTTGATGCTCAACTACGTTCTCAAGCCACCTCGTCACGAACAGTTTCACAAGAAGTACGCGAAGAAGCAGAACATGAAGGTTTGTGTCGTTCATCTGACTTGACGTGATGAGCCCTGATTTTCTTTAGGCAAGCGAGATCGTCAGGGCCTGGGCGCTGGGACGATGGGAGGAAGGCTCCCAAGTTATGTTGCAGCAGGAACTGCCGAGTATCAAGGCGGCGATCCGCGCTGCGAGACGCGAGGAGGAGAAACAAGCGCTTCGGCACTGAGCCTGTTTTCGGAACCGCGATAATATTTATTTCCCTCTAGCATTGTTCCTCAATCCTCGTCTGGCATCTGTTCAACTATCCATTGCATCATCTCCATCTGCTGTCATGGCTGTACTATCCGCTGTCGCAGGGACTCTACAATCTCCTATACCCGTATGCCACTCTCGATATCTTGTGTTTTCATGATTCGTTCGCTTTGTTTTTCATAGGTGTAGTATATTTCATATGTCTTTATCTCGTCTCACCCTATCCGTTCTTCCCCGCCTCCCCTTCATTTCGCTGTAGATTTTCGTACGCGAACCAAATGTCCTGTATATCAAAGTACCATGCCAGAAGTAAGAGTAGCATTATATGTCGAAAAACTTTCGTGTTATAGTTGTCAATAAAAAGATAATTGTGATGCGAACGATTGGAAGATAGATAGATATGCTTTAGCCTGTCTATACTCCATCGCGAACGGTAACAGACCTCGTCAACACAATGCGCGGGAACGGCCATCTCGAGAAAGGCGCGCCAACCCGACACTACACAAGTAGCGTGTTGGCCACCCAGTACCGCCGTTCTTGCAAGCAGGAGCGGCAACCTTGCACTAGCGACCTGCCGTTGTCGGCCGCTTTGACACAAGCCTTGAGCAAGTGATCAACGTCGACACCTGGACTGACCCCCAGGCGATGCAGAACAATAGCACTGATATATCCAAGCCATCCCGCACCCACAGTTTTTGATTTGATTTGATTAATTCCCGTTTATAGTGCGTTGAAAGACATGGAGTGCGCGGCGGGCCATGGGACTCGGACTATCCTTACCGAGTCCGGAATTTAAGCTGCGCCACTGGCAAAATAACTCGGAGAATTCAAAATCTCTGGTATTTTGTGAATAGTTAGATGCGGAATCCACTTTGAAGGAGGACCGCAGTTAAGATGGCAGGCCCGCCTGAGCCGCTGAGTTGGAGAACTCCAGCTTAAAGCCTTGAGAGCTTTTCCTGAGTACGGCCAGACGAGTCGAGGATTGATCTTGAGCTGGATACATCTACGTATCGATGACATTGAGCTCTCCGAGTGAACAGAAACTCACAACAATCGTTGAGTCCTTGTCTGGGACCCATAGATAATCTCTATTAGCCACATTCATGATTAGTAGAGATACACTTGACTTGAGGAACATGAAACGCCTTGATCTTGCCCTTTTGTGTAAGATTCACCGATAGTAGAACAAGAAACAGCTGCTGGGAAAAGATGCCTTCTGAAAGGGTCTATAGAATTATATGCGCGTTGCTGAGGTCGTCGTGGTTCGAAACAAGCCATGCCGTTGCCACGCGTCGCGTCGATCGCCATCACATTGGCTTCGTCCATCTCTTACGAATTTCTTTTCCAGTGAAAGCAATAAAAGCCATTGACATCTTCCGTATACAATATGTGGTAACGTTGAGCTCACCTCTTCCTACAGGCCGGGAGAACATTGCGAAGTACGACCACAATGAGGACCTATGCTCGCCAATCGTGCAATAATGCGAAATTGTGCTTCTACCGGAGCTCAAATGTGTAAAGATAAGTTGGTACTGTCACCTGGCTTCTCATCGCGATCCGCTAGATAATAATGAGATTGGACGTCTTTCTCTTCTTGACCAGCAACGACGATGAAGCGTGGCTTTCTCAAAGTGTCCAAACCACCCAAGGCGTCAACAGCGGCGACGTCGACGTCGACCGCAACGACGAGCACAAATGTACTCTCGGCCGCAGTTCTGGCCAAGGCTCCCTGGTTGCAAGGCGGGAGCACTAAACCCGTTGGTAAATAAACATCCCAAGCCTCTTGCTTCAAGCTGAACTCACCATTGCACAGATTTGCCTCCCGATTACAAGGTACCGGAAAACCCAGTCGCGTATTGTCTACCTGCGTCGAGCTTTGCGGGTCAGATCTGTACTCCCACTACCTTGCCAGCAAAGGGTGCGCCGGGCGGACACACAGAATGTTTCCTACCCGCCTCGCTACGGAGTGTGATTCTGTCTTTACCTGGCTTCCCCCGTGCACTGCAGTGCCCTCCAAAGATGTACGACATCGTCGAGCTTCCGGGACGCGGCAAAGGCATGGTGGCGACGCGCCTCATCAAGGCTGGCACTCTGATTGTGGACGAGCGGCCGTTCATGGTGGCGCCTGTGTCTATCGCCCAAGATGCACGCGAGTTGCCGGGTCATTTCACGGCGGAGCAGATAACGCAGGCTTGTCTCATGTACACTGAACGCTGGACGGAGCTGCTGTTTAATAGGATGGATAGCGATCGGCAGCAGGCGTACATGGCGCTGTGTAATAGCCACGAGCACGACGGGAGTGGGCAGCTTTTCGGACGCTTGAGGACGAATCGATGGGGAATTGCTGCTATTGTGGAGCCGCGTACAGGTTGGTTCACGGTTTTTCTTCTTCGATTTATATTGACACTGCTCAGGCCAACCCGAAAACGTAAACGACAATTTCACTTGCGTATGTGATACGCTTTCGCGCATCAACCATTCGTAAGTGACCCCACCATCCTCCCACACTAGACTAATTTATACTCTAGCTGTGCACCAAACGCACGACAAGAATGGCAGACGTTATCCTTCTCCATGGACCTCACCGCTGTCCGTGACATTCATCCGGGCGAAGAGATCACGGCCTCCTACGTCGGCTTCGACGATCTCTACGCTGACCGTACAGAGCAGCTCCGTCCATATGGCATCACCTGCACATGTCCTCCGTGCCAACACCCCGTCGAGTCTGACAAGCGTCGACGGCGCATCACGCAGCTCCGCCGTACCGTCATCCAGTTTCCGCCGACGTGGCAGGACGTGTCCGCTGGCGCACAGCTCGACACGATGGTCCGCTCCTCCATTGAGCTGATGCGCCATGTCGAGCTGGAAGGCGTACAGGGAGATGCCGATCTGTATTTTTCTGCAGCGATGCAGGCGTATAATGCGTATCTCGCGCTTGGAGACGTGAAGATGGTATGCAAGTACACACAAGAGATTGTTGTGGCGGCCAAGTTGATCAAGGCGAGTAAGGAGGGCATCCAGGTATTTGAGGGGATGGCGGACATGGAGCTGTTGGTTGCGGACCCATGTCTTGGCAGGGGGAAGCATTTGGTAAAGGAGATCGAAGCTTCGTTGAAGGGCAAGGGTGAGGTATTCAAGACAACCAGTGAACTTGAAGTGTTGGATTAGACACGTGAACAAAAACTCGGAGCTGTATTCAACAGTGCGCGAACGGTGGACTAGTAGATGAGGAAAAATCAGTAATGTAAAGTAAGATATTGACAATTAGCGAATTATTAACTGTAATGAAGGCAATCAAAGTGGAGAGTAGAACTGGATAGCGAGACAGCGAGTAATGCAGAGAAGTTGGAACAATCTAATCGACAAGGTCAGATATAATGAGGATCTGGAGGAGGAACCGACCTACTATGAAATTCAACACGGTAAGCCATTTAAACTTTCTTGAGGCGTCAACCGCCTAAGAGGATTTAGCGGGAATGCACTACGTCGATGCGTTGTCCGAGACTCAGCTAGCACTGCTGTGAGCGTTGAGTCTGAGTTAAAGGAGCCACCTTACCATGGACAACTCTTCGTCTTTACTCTTCGTCTTCTCCAACATTACCATTATCGGTATAAACCTTGATAACCTCGACGATCCAGGCTGTCATCATGAGGAAGAGCATCGAAAAGATGACAATAGTGTGGATAAAGACCATGGTGGTCGTGGTGAAGAAGGGAGCGTGATATTAGATTAGTTTCACTGTCGCTGGACTTATGAGGTTTCTAGTTGTCGCTCCTATTTGTAAGCAGAAACACTTGGGAGTGAGACCTTTTCGCGAAAAGAACCACGAGATCGTGACTCGAGAGTAGCCCAAGTAGCTTGTACTGGTCGTTGAACTCGATGCAAACATAACATGGCCAACCTGCAATCGTGATCATAATCAGACATTGGATCTGAATTTCGCATACGCATTTTGGAAGCCTGTAATATGGTAGCAATAAGTCAACAAGATACTACTTGAAAAAGGAAAACTTGCCCACTTCTTGAGGAAGAAACACGTTCGAAAGCAATTTGAATGAGTTTAACGCGTTTCCAAGTAAGCAGAAGTCCTCTTCAGAATCTAGAAGGTATGTGATGTACACAATATGGGGGATTTGTTGAAATTGCGCGGACTAGTATCATGGTGGTCATGAAGAGTCGAGTGAGTCGGGAAACCCTAACCCTCGGTAGCACGCTTTCGGTATACTCATGTCATTACTGCCATTTATCTCTTCCTCTTACCATCACGTTCGACGGAATACAAAAAAGCTTTACAGACAGGCGAGCCTTGTTCGTGTCGTCAGCAACACAGACGATGGGATTTCAGACTGGGACTGTCATTGGGCTCGTCAGTTGACAATCGGATCTGGTCACCAGGCTTTTTGTACTCCACAGGTCCAAACGTCCTCGTAGTTATGGACACTTGCTTTCCTCAATCTGGCGCACAGGATGTTCTATTCCAATCCCATACTACTGTTGTAACAGCCGGTCTCTATATTCTCTTCACCGCTGTAGGGTCGCTCCAATGCAACACGCTGGCCAACACGAGATGATAAACACCCTGGCTAAATACCATCGCGCACCCCAGCTCCCTCGACGCCGCACAAGCCGCGAGATTAAGCACACCCAATGTGCCCCACATCACCACTAAACCCTTGGTCAGCTGCGATTGGACGAAATATAACGGAAGACGACTCACGGATGGAGGGTTTCACAGCGGGCCCCGACCGAGCAGCGACGACGTGCGCGATGCCAACGGCGGCGGTCATACACGTGATAGCCTGATTAAATCCTCGTGAGCCTGAGGCGTCAGCGATGCGCTGCAGACGACGGTGAATTCCAATTGATCTAAACTTCACGAAACCGACGTACGAGTCCAGTGTATGATGCGACAACGCGCGTGAGAGGATTGTCGTAAACGGTGCTCGGCTGAATGTGAGGAGGACACCGACGAGGACGTCCGCATAGCCTTTGATTGCTATGAGGGTGGACATGGTGGTTGTGGAGGACGAGGGAAGCAGGGTTGTTGAGATTCTTAGATGCAGCGGCTACATACTTACATGTGTTTTAGCGACTGGTTACACGCGCTCAGCAAATTGAAAGATGGACGCAACCCACCATGTAATCATCTCCAAATCATCTTCGGTTAGGCTGCCGAAATAGTCTCATGTGTAACGCGCCCTTGGGCTTCGAACGACCCCTGTTGTGCTAGCTCAGACTCAGAGTGCGGGAGCTGAACGTGGTCATAAAGAAAAAGGTTTCGACCTCCAACGGGAAAGCCTTACATTGCGAAAAAGTAAAGGTAGCATGTTGTGGTTCGCAGTTGTTCTCCGGGTGAGCTCGATGGCCAGCTTCATCGGTGACGTACAGTATCTGTTACCGTTCTTGTCAGGGAATGGATAGAATGGATAATGACGCCCAGTGAGAAATCGGTCTAGGGAGATCAGATGCGAGTAATGTTACAGACTCGATCACAAGAATATTGATGCGGAGATCCTGCCGGTGTCCAATTGTTCGTCCTCCGTTAATTCTGAAGCAGAGAACACAGTTCAAGAAAGCAGTTTCTCTGCTCTCAATTCATATGTACATTGTTGAGTATGGAAAGACAGTCGCGTCACCAAGAGAAAGTACCCAGTGAAGCGCAATATTTGGAAGTTCCAGGGGCGACACGGCGCCACAATCGCGGTCCTCGGATATTCTGGGTACGGAGATAACTTGAGGGTTCGAGAAAGAGAGTAAAACGATTGAATAGGGCTTCGTGGTGTCTACGTGTTCGGAAAATCAAGCGCTAGCTCGCCATGATACTGTACCGTTTCGACCGGATGTTCGCGGCATGTGACGCGTTATGCTACGAACTTATATGGAACAAGTTCGTAACCAGGCACAAGGGTCTAAATTACCATATTTGGATGCCCCACCGTAGGCGGGACCGATTTTTTTGCCGTTTTAGGTGATTTGACCCTAGATTTGAGGTGCGTGATGCGTTATTCTTTATGCTAAGTTCAGTTCTTCGGCCCGTGTGACGCGTTATGCGAACATGCGGTCGAAACGGTACAGTAAAGGGAATACCATTAAATTCGAGTTGAGCACAAATGAAGAGCTACAAAGAATCGGCCAGGGGGAGCCGCCTAAATATTGGAAGTGTGTCAGTGTTTGATGATCGAGAACAGGAAAAATTATCTTGCCTGCAGAACCCCGTCGTCCAGAAACTGGTCACGCAGACTTTCAGACTGGTACCAGCGTGACGCCCACTGTTCCCGAGAGCCGCGTTGTAAGTTGTCGTCGCCGTCATCCGAACGCCACAAAGTTGAATCACAAAAGGTACGCCTGTCTCCTCTCCAAGCTTTCCAGAGCTAACGGTTTCTTGCAGTGGCGGCTCAATTCGTCCAGAATTGAAATCAAAATGCGCTGTCAAGTTTCAGAGGAGGAGACGAGAAGGAAGGAGCAGAGGCTCGGTTTCAGGAGATTTGCAGCGCCGCGGGACAAAGACAAGGTGCGTCGCAGTCGAGTTCACCAACAAAATGCTGAAAAAAGCGTCCTTTGGCGTGCCAGAATGCGTTGCAGGGCGTCCAATTTCAATATCCTCGAGAGTGCATAACCCAGGAGCCTCAGACAGTCGGTTAGAGGACAAGAAAAGCAAAGTTGTAACCCGTAGGTACACTATCGAGGTCCGGAAGGCCCGAGAGAACACGATAAAGCAATAATATTGAGTCCTAATGGGACCTCGGGGACCCACAAGCGTAGAAACGGGGAAGA
>QLPD01000516.1:0-55249 GCA_003314085.1 Hymenopellis raphanipes
GTGGGGTCAAGATTCGCGTGTATTCGGCTAAATTCTCCAGAAATCCAGCGATGAATCGAACTAGTCCCAAGAATCGTCGTGTCTCTTCGGCAGTAGTTGGTCGGGGGAAAATCCCAGACGTTGGCCATGTCAACTTGCCTAGACGTTACCCACAGTCCCAATAATAACAAGAACGCTCCGCACATGAAAGTTCGAATTGGTATGAACATAGCAGCTACGCTCGACGTGGCGGCTCGCGGATCATTGCTCGCTCGAGCGGAACATGTACCCGTCGACCTGCAGATATACCCGGCTATGATCGATGGTTCGGCCAATGTAAGTGCCAGTTACTATATGTCGAACTGTTATCCTGATGGGAGTGAAGGATATCTATTGTGCCCCCTCTGCCCAATTGTCGTGGGAGGAAGTACCTGAGCTGTTCGGTTCAATGTCAAGCGACTCAGACCGAGATCCCGCTGCAGCCCTCACAATTCGCGTGCAGAAGCATTTACCGATGCTCGAAGATGGACCAAGCATTCAATTCCGCATGGGCCGCGTTGATAGAAGCCCTTTCGACGATTTCCATGAAGCTAGAGCATGGCTACGGTCCTGCAGTGGTAGTCATGAGTGGCTTCCCACACGAGCGCAGGTCGCAGTGGGGGATGTCGGGGGGAATAAGCTCAGGCGTGAATACGAAATACGCAGGCACATTTTCTCCATAACCGACTCAGCAATCTTACCTGACGTTTATGGAGTCTTTGGTAATTTCAGATCGCCAAACTCTGTCCACGTCCTTTTTCTTCAAGAAATTGGTATCCCACTCCGCCAGTATTTTCGTTATGCTAATGCTGGCGCGGTCCGCATTCAACGTGAGAGGTGTGTACCTCTCTCAATTGTTGGCTATCTATTATCCTAACAAGGATCGTCGCTAGCCTTGTGGAGGCGATGCGCACGGCTCTCCGCGCACTTCACAATTCTGGGTATACCCACGGCGCTATCAACACCACGTCGGATCTTCTAGTTTCTGCAAAGCCCGATGGATCTATCAGAATTATGTTCAAGAATCTGTCGGACATACAATGGTGGTGGCGGAAGGTTCCCCTCGGTAACGTTTATGCTCTCAACCACGAGACATCTGTGCAGATTGATTGGTCAAGAATGGAGCATCTCATAGGATTTCTATAATGGGATTACAACAGTTTGTAGTATCCAACTGAAATCCACGATGAGGAGTCATCAGGCTTCCCGATTGTCGTTGACAAGCGCACCGATATTAGCAGGCATACTATCGACTCCAATGATTTCACCGTCGTCAATCAGTTCGCCACTAAGAAATGATTCTAAGCGTGCGACTTCCTTCTCAATGTCGGCCGGAGTGGGCTTAGTACTCGCCCGATCGAAGTCGATGATAGAAACGCGACCACGACTGTCAATCAGGATATTCCATGCCCGCAGATCACGATGTATAACTCCCGCTGCGTGAATTGCGTTCAGCGCGCGCCTTAGTTCCTCCCTGATCAAGACCAATGTCAGTTGACGATGATACGGCGAAATGTGGCTCACTTTTCGTTATGGGTCATCCTTCCGTTTCGCGCTGCAAGATTGTCCCCGGCGTTACCCAACACTAATGCGCCAACATTCCGATGGCCGTCTTGATAAAACCCAAAAAGCCTAGGAATGCACTCTACGCCAGCAGCTTCTAGATGCGCGTAAACGGAATACTCGTGTCGTAAGCGACACAAACGATCAAATGTTGTGGCTAGCTTCACAACCACTGGGCTGTGCTTCGCCTTCGGGACGGTCGCATTATACACATCGCCCGTAGCGCCTCGACCAAGTCGCGAATCGAGGACTAAAGTGATGTAACTGGTGGACGGATACACGGCCAGACGCGGTTTTCCCGGTTGCAGTAGTACAGAGGGCGAAGGCGAGTTGTAGATGCCTGATCTGATGTACACAGCGATGGTAAGATGACGCTGGAACGAGACACGCAAGGCCTGAGAGAGTTCTTCAGCGAAATACTTCAAACAAAGACATCAATCACCTCAATTTGCTTGACGGTTCCCCCGATGGACCTAGATGCTGCAGCTTCAGCTTCGGGAGCCTTACAAATCCTTGAGTACCATCAGTATCGCAGATGGCGAACACACCTTCCCCTTCAACACCGTTGAAGACTAGGTAGGAACGGGTGAAATAGAGATCAAAGGCTCGAAAACAAAACCCACATTTTTGGTCCTAGGTTTCCGTGGACGACGCGTTTTTACTTTCTTGTTCTGGTGGCTGGCGTCTGGGATGGGGGATGGCGGTTTCGGCATGGGCGAGGCCTCGCGTTCGGCCAACGATGGGTGAAGAACATCGAGTCGCTGTAAAATATCGTCTACAATAGCCAGATGTATACCAGCCCATAATTTTCCGTACGTCGGGGCCTTGCAGTGACAAACATCGAATAAATCAGACAAAAAAAGTGTCTGACTCTGGCGATGACGAACACCGATACGAAGATAATTTCCGCAGTCAAAGATGATAACTGAGGCGTCGACTCGCACGGCGTTAGCCCACGCCTACAGGTTATGAGGACCCATACGATGCAAACGCACAAACAACTTACTCTCTGAACATACTGCGCGGGTTCGTTGCGCCATTCCACCTTACCAATCGGGGTAATCCTGCCTGGCGCGTGGTATTCCACAATTGGAGAAGCAATTCGTGCGCTGCGCCGAATCCCTCTCTCCTGCTGCGGTGCTGGCATAAGATCCGGCAAAGACCACGGCGGGTGAGAGCTGTCAAGAGGACGAGCAGCCTGTGCAGGCGAGGGTGTTTGAGGCTTCGAGTTCGAAACCCATGGGAACGTCTCCGTCTCACCGAGGACACCCATGTCGCGCAAAATGTCGTGGGCGGAAGGGCAGAAGAAGACACCAACTGCAAAAAGACGGTAATGTTTATGTAGAGCAAACAGTTTGGGGAGTGTGGCGGGAGAATGTCGCTCCAGGAGTGCTGGTCCTGCGGTACTGTAATCGATGCAGCAGAGAAAGTAATTCTCGGTCAGGAATGTATTGGAGGACTGGGGATCGCATGTATCTAGACGCGCACGGGCCCACGCCATTGCTGGCGCGGCAGTAGGTGTCTGCGGATGGATGAGGACTGTAGAAGCAAGTTGAGAGGCAGTGTATCCTGGGCCGAACATCTGTATTTTGGCGATGGCTTCCGACGTGTTCATATCATTTTGTTGCCTATACCACGACGTCGAGTCTCCGAACATTGAATCTGTAAAGTGAATATGTTCCCTAGCACTGGCCAGCTTCTCGTCCGCAAACCTGGCGAGCTCCGTTATCAGACCAGCATGACACTGGACGCGTTTTAGAACGAGATTGTCATCGATGTGGGTGTCGAGGAAGTCTCCAGGCGCGTGTTTTGGAACCACAGGACGGGCACTATCGCGTCCAAAGTGAGGAGGACTCAGATTCAGAAACTCATCTTCGCGAGGACACGTTGCAGCCATGGTAGGTTCGGGAACATGAAAGCCAACCGCCAACAATATATAGGCGTAATATTCCCACGCACGGATTCTCGTTGATCACGAACGCCCATCAACCATTATTGATGGCAATGTTGACAGGCGGCTGTCGGATTAGACATCCTTCCGAGCTGAACGCACTTCGGAGTTGGACCTGAGGCCTGAGGCTTGAGGAAGAGTCATCGATGTTGGAGTCCGATATTGCCATGCTAAGTCTTCGCATCATCAGCAAGGGAAAGCATCGAGTCGTGCCCACTTCACCCATCTCACGTTGATCAGTGTCCCAAGCATGGATCCCGGGTACGTTCTTCGCTACAACGTCTCACATCATGGCTGACTGCGCTCATGTAGGCCTAAAGTAGCGCTTTCTGGTGATCTCTCGCATGACTTATCGTTAATCAGTCTCTGACTACTCCTTTAGAGTTCATTTTGAAGGTCATTGACAATGAAACAAGCTTTCTCTCGCCCAGTGCGAGGCTCAAGCTGACATTTTCGAAAAATGGGCAATGTTTGATAGACATACCTCCGATAATGCGAAACGATAATGGGTGTCTAGAAGTGCGAGTTATTGACCGTCTAATCTTGTACGTGCTTGTCGAACTTGGCGTTCTACACTGACCACTGAATTATAGACTGGCGATTGGTATCCTTGTTGTAGATGTGTTCCAAATCGACGCCTACTCGACCGAGGTGAAGCTAGGCTCGATATATGTTGACCTCGAGGATGTGCTTCAGATGCAGTGTGACGTATCTTACACGCACAACACTATCATGGAATCGGACAACTTTCCCGCCATGCAGTTCAGTTTGAAAGCGAGTTCATTTTCACCATCATTCACACCGCTTGCCACACTGCGGATGACCGTGGACTTTTTGGCTTTCGACATGTGCTCAGGTAAGTCTTCATCAATGTATGCACATACCTTTTTTGATTGTTCTCCAGAGGAAACCACCGATGCTGACTTCATGATGTACTCCGAGGACCTCAACGAGTCTCTGAAACGGATCGCACCCTTCGGGTTCAAGTTTCTTATTATCAACACAGAGCCCACGAGCGACTGCGATTGCCTCGTCAAGCTCGACCCATGGTGCTTCCTCGGTACCACTAAAACGTACAGGCGGATCCGTCGTTGTTGTCTCGCCAACAAGGACACTATACCGGTGCTCATCGATTCGATGCTGACTTTTTCGGCAATTTTCTATGGATATACACGTACACGTTCCGCATATTCTGGGATCCGCTTGAGGGCGACAAGTTTGGTGCAGTGTGGGATCCAACGCTGCGCGATCCAGGGGTTTTCAAGTGCGCCGTACAGTGATAAGGTAATCAACACCTTGCGCGCCATTCCATGTCGTGCTGATCCGGTTATAGTCTGAACCGTCCAGAAAGGGCAAAGGGAAGGATCTCGTCGCGTTCGACAAGATGGTGATTTTTGAAAGATCAACCGAATGCGGAGTCGGTTAGCATGTAAAGGTCTGAGAACATTCTTGGTTAGGTGGCGCACGAGCAAGGGACCATTGGCGATATGAAGAGCAGTAAATGGAATTGTTCAAGCCAGATTTTTGGCCAAGGTATTGGTCCTCGCCTTGTCGAAATGTACAATCTTCGGAGTTTTGGGCTATTCCACACTTACTGTTGCGGAGGGGCATGTCGCGCAGCTTTGAACCGCGACCGAGGCAACGTATGCCTCGAGAACTCGAACAAAGGGCGAGATACGCTGCTTGAATGAGTGTAGGCTTAGAAAAACATCACTAACACACGTTAAGCTTCCTAGGCAGGGACCAAAATAGACCGCGTGTTGAGTGTGTAGCAAAACTCATTATCCAGGTGGATACCGCATGTAGACAGCTGGTTGCAACTGTGACCGCAACTATACATCGTTTCATCAGTCAAAGTTCAGACTGTCAGAACCTGAGAGCCTACCCTGCGCGGTCGCAAAACGCGACATTCGTCGTCGTCGCGAGGCAGTTCATGTCTGCGGCATTGAGGCATGTGGCGCCACCTTGATCGGACGGACCGACTACTTACGCAAAGTACCAAAGGTAAATATGCAACAAGGACACTCTGCTGCTTTGTCCACCAGCTTGTACCAGCAAGTTTGTCTAAAACGATTGTATGTATTCTATGCAAGCGGGAAATGACACAAGACGCTGAAGCTCCGCTCCTCAAGTCGCGAGAGTACTATATGAATGCCTATGATAATAATAGACGTCAGTCCAGCCAAGTTCCTTTCACACTGAGCCATCTGTAGCCTGATCCTCCTTCAACTCCATGGCGCTGACGCGCAAGTTCTCTTCACGTTTCAGAAGGATACCAGGGTGCAGGATGTTGGACGTATAGATGGCTAGAACGATCATCGCACCGTCCAGTACGTCTGACAGAAGTGGCATCGTTAGCTCGACGCCAAAAAGATAGTAGAGAGCGGCCTGGAAACGTACTAAAGTATATCTCGGTCGTGATAATACGGCCAGTCCATCCGTCGATGAGCTCTATCGTACGGTATACAGCCCTGTCAACGTTTTAGTCTTCATGTCGCACGAACGCAACGATTGAAGAGTTACCGAATGAATATACACGTCGTACTGAATAGGAGACCAAAGCTCTGGAGTTTGAGCTTCGGGGTCAAAGCGCCTCGTACTGCACTCTTTCCGGGTAAAGGAGCGTTCGACAAGTACCGCCAGAAGTACTCAGTCGCGCAAACGGTATAAACCGTAATCGTAACTGTCAAAAACATCCAGTCTATCAAAAAATCATACGACGGGGAAAATCAGAGAGAAGAAGACACACCCATCTGGAAGACGATACCGCCCAACATGATATGTCCACCAATCTCGGGGTTCGTGCCCTTGGCGACCGCCTTTGCCGCTGTCCCGCCCCCAACGGCTTGGACAACCAGCGAGATGACATCGCACGAGCAGAACACGATACTATACCACTTCGGACTGAGACGGCTGAAGCCTATACCAAGTCTGAGAATCAGGCGCTCCATGATGAGGAAATTCGCCGCCAGCAGAGGCGTAGGCGCGAGAATCGTGCATGTCAATCTGCCAGACATCAGTTCGCTGATAATAAGTAGGCGATAAGCATAAGATGTAAGGCATACTGCATCTCATAAGGCTTAGGATTTCCGGGTTCGTAGTGGGACCAGAGCCGCGCGCCCCAGCCCATGAGCTCGATGACGCCGCACATCACAGCCGTCCCCAGGAGCCAGTATCGCTTGAACGCGATGGCCTGGCCGACGTGTATCACTGCCTCCGAGTCAACGTCATGAGTTCAATACCGTCTGAAAGGAAAGGACAGCAAACACACGCGTCGATAAACCAAAGAGCGCGAGAAAGGTAATGGCCATGCCTTTGTCGGGGATGTAGCCGTAGAAGCTTCTGACGGCTAGTGCTATTGAGGTCGATGAAAGACAATAAGGTATAAGAGAACAGAGGTACTTGCCTACATGATCTTGGAGGACAGTCATTGGGGAAAGAAAGGAGGGTGATGGATTGGTCTTTGAGCAAATCAATCGCACTTTATATGTAGTAGTGAGATTAGGTGGCATCCCGCGAAGGGCCGCAGGTAGAAGCGCATTCTCCGATGGATACCGACGGGTACACGCTTGATGCGAAGTTGCCGCATACAGATTCAGAAGACAGAGTCTGACGAGATATAGCTGCATAGGTGAAAGACTTGAAGTTGAAAGCAAGAAGATGGAAGTACATACTGAAGTGACCGGGCCCGGTTATTCGACCGTCTTCCAGATATGGGTACTGCCCGCCTAGCTCAATCGGATAGAGCGGGCTATAACGCATCTAGATCTCGAGGGACATCTCATTTTCATCCAAAACGATGGAGAAATTTTACCCAGAAGCGCCTTGGACCTTTTCCCCTCAAGAGTTGTCATATCTACCAAGATCTACACACTCTCGACGTTTCCTGTTCTTGCCACACAAGGCAGGTACTAAAATGATTGAAAGCAAAGTCGAAATTGAAGCGAGTGAGGGCTGTGGTGGCGTCTCATAAAGGCTGCTGAATGGCCCTTCTAGCTCAATCGGATGAAGCATCAGGATCTTACAGCAGTGTTTGACTAGTTTTCTTCAAGCGAAGTAGACTAGGGTGGCAAGCTCTACTTGAAGTCTTATTCATTGCAAGTCGCAGGATCCAGTCCTTCCTGCTGAGTTCTGCACCGACAACAATGGCGAACAGTCCGATGGTTTCGTTGGAGCTTGAATGAGATACCCCGGTGCCACATCGAGGTCGATTCAGGTAGACGAAGTCGAAAGACGCGCAAGTGCCAAGTTGCGACGTCGGCAGCCGACCAAAGTCGAAGTTCCCGGTTTGCTCGCGATGTATCTACAAGCTTCTCGTGAACATACGGTCTCGGCAAACAATACCAAGAGAGTTGGCCCTACCTGTATGACCTAGACGAAACTATCATGTCAGGCCGACCACCACGGATCCAATCTCTCCGTCAACTCGCACGGCGAGAAAGACGCAATGCCGCGCTGTGGGTGGTCCTCGTAGTCGTCGATGTAGGGATTACTGCTGCGAGGATGACGCGCCGGTCGTGGTCCTTGTCGTCGTCTTCGATACATCTGAGGCTGTCCAGAAAAGCCGTGGGCCATGTCGCTGTCGTGTCCGTCGATGGTGGCGGTTGTGATCAGAGCTTTCGATCGCCAAAATAAGCGCACATTGCTTGGTCAACGACCACCATGTCCATCATCATTTGGTTACTGCCCGCTCATTTCTCACCTGGTTCGGGCCGCTCAAACATAATCTTACAGATTGCGCGCAGCCGCACGTACGCGACATAGGATTTGTTGGGTCAGTATTTTTCTGCAATTCTTGCTTTGATCATGCCACAGACCTTCTTCCTTGGACTTCCACTATATAATGCACGACGTCCAAGGACCGCTGGCCTCCATTCTGTTAGGACAAAGACCGTCTCCGAATTGTCCTTCTGGATTCGCTGTTTAACGGGTACATGATTGCTCTCTTTCATCTAGCACCCTCCGCTTCCTTCCTCTCTCCAGCACTATTTGCTTCCTGCCCTGTGTACCAAGTCCTACAAATACATCTCCGCCATGGCATCAACCTCTTATCACGCTAGTCTTACGCGCTTACGGCGAGCACACGAGCTTGCGTCTGCGCCTTCTGTCCCTACAGCAACCAAGAAACCGCGTGTCCAAACGGACGCCGCTCCTCCGCGTCGCCATAAGAGGAAGGCCAAATTTGCAGTTACGCATCAGACCAGGCTCGACGAGGCTGTAAGGAGCCAAAAGAAGCCAAACAGTCAACCATCGTATGTCTTCTCCTTGCTTTCGTTATACTCGGGCCTGAATACTTCGAATGTAGCTACTCCGACCACTCCCACGAAGGTCCTTCAGACGCCAACGCGTCCTTCTGGACATAAAGCTCCGACCGATGCGCCCCCTCGTAATACGCGCCGCTACAACGTTTCCCCCGTTCAATCGCCCAACAGAGGATACGAGGCAGACGAATCCCCAACCGCGCCTGCGCCACTGGACCTCCACCTTCCATCCCTTCAACGGGAGTGGAAATCTGGGATGCCTTTCAATTCATTTTCCTCGCCGTATCTGCCGCTCCGTTGACGCCTTGGCCTCCTCCGGTTTGGCCTGAATATGTCGACCGACGTGCTCAGACCTTGATCTTGTCTGGAGTCGATATCGAGGTGCTTGGAATTCCATTGGCATTTGCTTCGTAATAATATGATTTCCGTTCTCGTTCATACTATGCTTCTAATAACACTTCTGATCCCTTCCTTCCAGATATGGCACTTTCTCTTTTATATGTACACCAAGTTCTTTCTCGAGTATATCTAAGTATTCCAGTCGAATGACATTCAACTATAGCTATCAATTCGCGAGCGAACTGTCCCTGCTAGTCGGCGATCCGGGTCGATGAATCTGTCATACCGCTGAAGCCTTTATTAACGGACGTTCGTATCCGTAGGATAGAGCCAGGCTCAAATTGCTCTGTTTGATAAGTACTCATGTCCAACTTCACCAATGTGCTGAAAAGCTCTGGGGTTGGTTGACAGAACAGTTGCACATGCCATCGGGCTGGCGACAGATGTCCAATGAGGGCAACAAAAACTTCAAGTCGTCCACTTTCTTCATATCATGGGTTATCCATTCGACTAGATGACCCCCACGGGATAGATGAAGCTCGAGAGGTTACAATAATCCCGAGGACACTGTAACTGACGAGCCTGGTGGTCGGTAGACGTCCATAGCATCGTTTGTGTTCCAAACTCAAAATATCAATAATCACAGAAGTGAACTGAAAAAAGGAAAGACGACGATGTGGCCAATGAGGGATAGTAGCCGCTTGACCAACTAGCCACGACATGGCGAAAGGCAAAGTATGCATCGGACATCGGACATTTGTTGGGCTTTGGATAACACAGTACAAAAACTCTTACACAACCCAATATATATGTGGTAAGTTATCCGCTCGACCAGACAACCCCGCATTCAAATGCCATTGCAATCACTGAGCGAACAGTGCCCAGACACACCAACCAAAAGCAAACTCTCCAATCACCTATCAAGTCTAGTATCCGGTGAGCTATGTAGACCTCTCCTGATACTCGCATGATACCTCACGTTGCACCCAAAAGATATAAGCAGTACAGACCGTTTGACCTTAAGAGAGGCAGGAACGGAAGCTACTGTGTTCCATTCTGCCTCTCGGGCACTATTCATTGGCATCGAGTGGTCGACTGATAAACGACACCACCCACTTTCACAAGGTTGTCATTCCTCGGTCGGGGGACAAGACAAACTTACTTCAATGTGCACCAGAAACTTCTGCCAAAACACATGTTCCAGGTGCATGAGCCTCGTAGCCGGTAAGCAAAGGAAGCTTCCCTCGACATGCGCACAGAGAAAGGTAAGAATCATTCCCCCCGGCAAAGTACTAGGCGAGTCAAGCCCTGAAAAAGATAGCCTATCCACCGAGAACCATACACAGCTAGCCACTTGACCAACGAGCCGCAACGTCAGTCCAATTTCCAAGCACCAGTGTATGAGTTTAGTGCAAGAAACGAGCCTCCTCGAATTGAAAAAACCATTTGGAGCTGAACAAAGAGTACGTCGCTGGTCCGGTGAACCAGACAGAGTCGACCGTAACAGCCCCGAGAACGGAAAGAAGCCCAAGTGATGTAGACACAAAAATACAGATTGACATCCTTATTCAGTCGGAATCGAGCCTAGTACCCGGTGAGCTACGTGCCTCAGATTGAGGTTCCCAGAACGAGTCGTCCGTAGCCAGATGGTCGTAGTCAAAAGACAAGCGTGGCCATGTGATCAGTCCACCGGGCATGGTCCTCGTCGTGATTGTCGTCCTCGAAAATTTGAGGCCATCCAGAAAAGTCGTCGGCCGTGTCGCTGTCGTGGTGGTGGTTGTGATCAGAGCTTTCGATCGCACATGGCTTGATCAACGACCACCATGTCCATCATCATATCTCGTTTCTCACCTGTTTCGAGCTGCTCGAACATCATCTGAGAGAGTACATGCCAGGCGCGCGCACGCGACATAGACTTTCCATGGGTCAATAATCTTCTGCTTTGATCATGTCAAAGACCGTCTTTCTTGAACCTCTATCATTATACAATGCACGCCGTCCAAGGACCTCTGGCCTCCATTCTGTTAGGACAAGAACCGGGTCTGAACTTGTCTTTCTGGGATCCCGAAATAAAGGGCGCATAATTGAGATCATTCACTCCAGCACTCTTCGCTTTCGTCCTCTGTCAGCCTCCTCGCTTCCAAGTTCCTGCCCTGTCTACCGCGTCCTACAGAAATATCTCGGTTATGGCATCAACCCCTCGTCACCCCATTTTTACGTGCTTACGACGAGCACAAGAGCTTGCGTCTGCGACTACGCGTTCTGTCTCTACAGCGCCCAATAAGTCTCACGTCAACGGGGACCCTGCTTCTCCGCGTCGCCGCAAGAGAAAGGCCAAAGTTGCCGTTACGTGTCAGACCAGACTCGACAAGGCTGTACGGAGTCAAAAGATGCGCAAAACAGCTCACCGTCGTATGTCCTCTACCTTCCTTTCGTTATACTGGCGCTGACTAGTTCTAATGTAGCTCCTCCGCCCACCCCCGCGAAGGTTCTTCAGACGCCAATGCGTCCATCTGGTCATAAAGCACCAACCGATGCTCCCCCTGGTACTACGCGCAGCTACAACGCTTCCACTGTTCAATCGCCCATCCGTGAATCCTCAGGCGATACTGAATTGACGATTTTCGACGGAGAGGACGAGGCCGCTGCCGTACCTGCGCCGCTGGACTTACACTTTCCATCCCTTCAACCGGAGTGGAGATCTAGGACGCCTTCGAACTCGTTCCCTCGAGTATATCTTCCGCTCCATCGGCCTCTTGGCCTCCTCCTGTTCAGCCTGAATATGTCGACCGACGCTCAGACCTTGATCTTGTCTGGAATCGAGGTTGAGGTGCTCAGGATTCCCTTTGCATTTGCTTCCTAATAATATTCTTTCCGTTCTCGTTCCTGCTATGCTTCCTATGACACTTATAGTCTCTTCCTTTAATATATGGTGTTTCTTTCTTACATGTATGTCATTCAGCCACTGTTATCAATTCGGGAGAGCGAACTGTTTCTGCTCACTAGTGAGCTTGGTCGATGAATCTGTCATCCCGCTGAAGCCTTTAACGGACGTTCATATCCGTAGGATGGAGATCAAGAATCCGCTGCTTAGCCACAGGCTCGAATTTTGGTGGAACTCGACAAGCACAGTGACAGATGTCCAACGAGGGCAAAAAAAACTTGAAATTGGTGGCTTTTCTCATATCATGGGGGTTATCCATTCGACTAGACGACCTGACGAGGGAGACGGGAATAGATGAACCTCGAGAGGTTACAATAATCCCGAGGACACTGTAACTGACGAGCCTGGTGGTCGGTAGACGTCCATAGCATCGTTTGTGTTCCCAACTTGAAACCTTGGACATCACAGAGGAGCAATAGGATTGAACCGATAAAAAAAACTGAAGACACTGAGATGAGGGATAGTAGCCGCTTGACCAACTGCTAGCCACGACGTGGCGGAAGGGAAAGTATGCATCGGACATTTGTTGGGCTTTGGATAACACAGTACGAAAACTAATAGACATTACTACCCACATTCATGTGGTTTATCCGCTCAACCAGACAACCCCACACTAGGCTTCAGCATTGATCGAATACCACTGCAATCAAGCGAACATGGACCAAAAACTTTGGGCATAAGCTCCTTGAATTCCCATCAAGTCAAGTATCCGCTGAGCTACATAGACTTCTCCTGATACTCGCATGATACCTCATGTTGCACCCAAAAGATATAAGCAGTACACAGACCGTTCGACGATAAGAGAGGGGGGGACGGAAGCTACTGTGTTCCATTCCGCCTCTCGGGTACGATTCATCGGGATCGAGGGGTCGGACTGATAAGACACCACCCACCAAGTTCAAGTTGACATTCCTCGGTCGGGGGACAAGACAAACTTGCTTCACCAGAAACTGCCAAAACGCTGGTTCCTTGGACATGAGCCTCATAGCCGGTAAGCGAAGGAAGCTTCCGTCGACATGCGCGCTGAGAAACTTGAAGGTAAGAATCATTCCTCCCGGCAGAGTACTATGCGAGTCAAGTCCTGAAGAAAAAATCTAGCCGATCTCGTGCATACGCGGCTAGCCGCTTGACCAACGAGCCGCGACAGTGCAAGTGGATGAGTTTAGTTTACATAGTCCAAACAGAAATGAGCGAGAGACACGAGCTAAAAAAAGCTATTAAAATGTTGTTACCGCATACACATCGAAGAGTACGTAGCTGATCCGGTGAACCAGACGCCCTCGAGAGTCGACCGTAACAGCCCCGAGAAGGAAACGCTAAGCCCAGCAACAAGCGAGCCATGTAGACAAAAAAAATAGAGATTGATCCATTGCTTAGCAATCGAGCCTAGTACCCGGTGAGCTACGTAGGCTCGGGTTGAGGTCTCCAGAATGAGTCGTCCGTAGCCAGGTCATAGCGTAATGCGCCTATGTGATCGGTTCACCAGGCATGGTCCTTGTCATCCTCGAAAATTTGAGGCCGTCCAGAAACGTCGTCGGCCATGTCGCTGTCGTGGTGGCAAGTGGTGGTTGTGATCGGAGCTTGCGATCACCAAATAAGCGCATAGTGACATAGCTTGATCAACGACCACCATGTCCATCATTTGGTTATTACTATCTCATTTTTCACCTCGTTCGCGCCGCTCGCACATAATCTTACAGAGTACATGCCAGGCGCGCGTACGCGACATAGAATCTCCGGGCCCTTGGTCAATACTTTTCTGCAATGCCTCTTTGGATCATGCCAAAGACCTCACTTCGTGGACCTCTGCTCGTACACGATCCAATTCACGTCGTCCAAGGACTGCTGGCCCCATTCTAGCAAGACGAAGACCATCGGCCAATTGTCCTCCTGGGTTCGCTATATAAAGGGCGCATGATGGGGTCTTTCATCCAGCACTCTCCGCTTCTCTCCGCTGTCTACCTCATCCAACAATATCCGCTTCTTTCGTCTGTCTACCGAGTCTTACAATCGGTCATGGAATCAGCCTCTTGTCACCCTATTCTTACGCGCTTACGATGAGCGCAAGAGCTAGTATCTCCTTCGGCTGCGATTACCCCTTCTGTCCTCACAGCGCCCAAGCCAAACGGGATGCTGCTCCCCCGCATCGCAGTAAGAGGAAGGCCTAAGTTGCCGTTACTCGACATACCACCGTAAGGAGTCAAGAGACGCAGAAAACAGTTAAACATCGTATGTCCTCTACTTTCCTCTCGTTATACTTGGCCTTACAGTTGACTAGATGACCCGTACGAGGGAGACCGGGATAGATGAGGCTTGAGAGGTTAAAAAAATTACTTGGGGAAACTGTAACTGACGAGCCTGGGAGTCGGTAGACCACTTCCGCGTCCATAGCATCGTTTGTGTCCCACACTCGAAATGGACATTGCAGAAGTGAACTGAAAAAAGAGGAATGAAGATGTTGGGACGAGGATAGTAGCCGCGTGACCCACTAGCCACAATGTGGCGGAAGGCAAAGTACACATCAGACATCGTTAGGCTTTGGATAATACAGTACAAAAACTTGTACACCACTGAATATCCATGAGGTTTATCCACTCGACCAGACTTTGGAGTCTCCGATTATTGTCATCCATGAAGTCTAGTATCCGGCGAGCTACGTAGACTTCTCCTGCTACTTGTCATCACACCTCACATTGTACACAAAACCTATAAGCAGTACAGACCATTCGACGATCTGTCTGCGGTAAGAGATGCGGGGACGGAAGCAACTTCCCATGAACACCCATGGTGGGTTCCATTCCGCCTCTCGGGCACCATTCATCGGCATCGAGTGGTCGACTGATAACAAGACACCACCCACCTTCAAGTTGTCATTCCTCGGTCGGGGGACAAGTAAACATGTGAAAGACTTTGAAACTTGCAAGTTGAACACTCACCAGACACAAAATACAAGCTTCTCGTATCCATGAGCTTCGTAGCCGGTAAGCGAAGGAAGCTTCCGTCGACATGTGCGCAGAGAAAGGTAAGAATCATTCCCCCCGGCAAAGTACTACATGAGTCAAGTCCTGAAAAAGCTAACCCAGCACAGAAGGATACATGGCTAGCCGCTTGACCAACGAGCCGCGATGTTTCTATGTGTATGAGCTTAGTGCAAGCAGACATGAGCCTCCCCGAATAAAAAAGGCCTTGACAGCCACTTGAAGAGTACGTGGCTGATCCGGTGAACCAGACGCCCTCGAGAGTCGACCGTAACACCCTCTCGAACGGACAGAAGCCCAAACGATGTAGACAAAAAAGTAGAGGTCGACACCGTGATTATCCAAGAATCGAGCCTAGTACCCGGTGAGCTACAAGCCTCGGATTGAGGTCCAGAGACGACACCTCAATTCATCCACTCTGACAGCGCAACCTCGTCCGTTCAAGGAAGTAATGAGGACTCGGAGACATGAGGAGAAGTGAAAAAGAACAGATGGAGGTCAAATTATGGGTTACTCACTAGCCGCTTGACCAGATGGTCCCACGAGAGGAAGACGCCAGACGAGCATTACAGTCACGGTCCAACCGAGCCGGCTGTCATCAGTATGCCTAGACTCTAGAGTTCATCAGGCTCCAATGGTCTTGGACGTCGCGGCAAAGACGAGGAACAGCGCATTTGGAGAAAAACATACTCCAGTTACTCACTGTTACTCATATCGATGGCTAGCCGCTTGACCAACGAGCCACAATGAACAGTCCGCGGGGAGGAAATGAAAACGACTCGTCACTTCAAAGTCAGAGCCGCGCGTTATTGTTACCGCAAACGCACGAAACACACAGACCGCTCAACTTCAAAGCAACAGAACATCCACCACCACCAAAATCCACGAAAACATCTGTCCAGTTCATTCATACCAAACATCACAAATAAAACTAGTATGAATATAAAATTGTCCAGCATCGTGTGTTCTAAAAGGTGAGTAGCCTACGCATAAGTAAGTAAAAAAACTATAGCAACGACGCAACAGCAGCCATCATCAATCCCGCTATCGACATAAACGCCGGTACCCGATTCACACCGGCGCCAGAGCTCGAGCTATCGGCCGCAGCACCGCTGCTACTACTGCCACTGCCACTACTGCTACTCGAATTCGTCGAACTCTCAGTGAAAGGGAAAGAGGTGTTAGTATTAGTCTCCCGGTATAGATCAGTCGTGGGTATTGTGTTGCACTGTCCAATGGGCTGAAGCTGTCAATGCCGTCAGTGTCACTAGTGGAGACACCAACAAAGAGAGAGAACACGAACAAAAAACGCAAGGTTGTAGTTTTTGGCAGTCTCCAGGTTGTAACCAATAGCTAGATCGACAGTGATCTCGTACAGATCGTGTTCGAGAACGATGAACCTAGAAGGAGGAGGGGCGCGGAAAGTCAGAACGAGGCAGCTCAAAGAATGGAATGGGAGAGAACGAACCCAGTGTCGATTTCAGTGGCATTGCCGATTAGGTTGTCAAAGGTCTGGACACATTCTGCACCGGTAGCTTTGCCGCCAGCGACATCCCAATCTATGAGATGACTATCAGCCGAATGTTGGGAACATTGCGTGCAGACACACCGTTCGTATCAAAGGCAACACCATTGGCGACAGTCCAGATGACAGGTACGAGTCCCATCGCAAGGGAAATCGCACGAACACGATCGTCTGAGAAGTCATTAGATGTTTGTCTACTATCGAGATCTCGCGAGTAACAGCGCACCGATATCACCATAAGGAGGGCGCATCGTCGTGGACGTAACACCGAGGACTTCCTTGATAGCCTTACGCGTCCATCCCAACTCGGCGACAATCTGCTCGTTCGTCAACTTGGTGAGAGCCTACCAGGGATTGATTAAATAGCACAAGGTCAATTTGCATTGTCACGTACAGGGTGAGCCCAGGTATGAACGCTAATCTCATGGCCTGCCAGGTACTGTTCGCGCAGGATGTTGGGGTACGAGATGACGCGGGAGCCGACGACGAAGAACGTGGCACTGATATCCTTCTCCGTCAGGTAGCTAAGGAGTTTACTGCGCGCGCGGTTAGTAACCAATGTATCCGCGACGACACGGAAGAACGAACCCAGCTGCGCGGCAAGGCGGATTAGCACGCAGTCAAGGGAACATACTGGGTAGGACTTACTATAGGGACTTGGTCCATCATCGAAGCTGCATGTGGAGAAAGCGATCAGACAGATAGAAGAGCGACCGATTGCACGGAGCGTACCTAACACCCCATGTGAGCTTGAGCTTGTCTGGGCAGACTGTTATGTCGGTATCCCGAGTGTGATGACCGCACGTCCACCAGCCACGGGCCTCGGCGTCTGCAGAGAACTGGGGATCGTTGGTGCAAGAACCGTCTGTCGTGGGTTCAAGATCGGGAATGTCAATCCCATCAAGCTCCTTCATCCACTCCGCAACTTCGTCGGAATCTATTTAACACATCATTGGATATCTCCGTACAAATTGAAGACCGGTAGGTGGAGTCTTGTCCATGGTAGGCCATACATTCTAGGAGTAGGTGACTGCCAAGACGTTTAAAAACTCCACTTTGTGACAGCAATGGAAGAGCTTACAGGCGGGAAGCGCAGGCGCCGGACAATCCAGATATCGTCGGGGTTACACGCGCTGAAAAGGTCGTCGTTGGTGAAAACGTTGTACCTGTCGACATGCCAAAGGTGATGACGCTTAACGCCGGTACGCCCGACACTGTCGCAGAGGCCGTCGCGACGCCTGAAGCCACTGCTACAGACACAGAGGACCCGCCAGTAGCGGCTGTTGGAGCAGTTCCGGATGCTGTGGTGGTCGTTGCGGCGGCGGTCGAGCCAGATGAGGTGGTGGCCTGTCGTTTGTGGACGTGGTGAGGATTGATGCCGTGGGCGTTAGCAGTCGTTGCAGCCAGGACAAGCGCCGCGAAGGATGGTAGGAGCATCATGATGGGGAACAAAGTAATGTAGGAGGCTCAAGACGAGCGTAGTGGTGCGATGAAGAGAAAAAGGAAGGCGGTGAGAAATGGAGCTGATATACACCTGAATAGTAGGCGAGGTGATGTACGATAGGTCATAACATCGGAATGCCAGTAATCTGGAACAGAGGCTCAGGAAATTGATTACAATGCAGGAAAGAAACGTACCGGTAAGCCTTTATTCCAATTATGCTCCCTCTGCTCGCTAACAAGCAGAATATGTTCCATCTGAAGCCTTCTTCATGGTCCTTGAGCAAAAGTCGAGTGTCGTAATGCAATCGCCCATGAAGCAATATTAACATTCCGCCGAGATGCCCATCGACTTGACAAGTTCGCGCTGGGGCTATGGTGACGAGTAATTCAGACGAGAAAACGCACGTCAGAGTAGGACGAAAAGTGCGAATAATCCGTGGTGAGGGCAGAGACGGAGTGTCGTGATGATGGCAGGAACAAACGCTTGATCGGGGATGTCACGGTCCGCTTTGCCTCTTAGGCTCTTACCGCCCCAACGACACGACATAAGTGCATAAAACGTTGACCAGCCCAACATTTCTCCTTTCATGGATTCTCCTAGCTGACAACTGGCCTGTCTTGATCATTATGATTGACTGTGGGAGACATATTAGTGCAGTCTATTCTGCATGTCCAGAGAACCTGCTTGGGACACTCGTCAACTCTGGATCTGAGACCATAGCCGAGACGGGCTTTCGATGTACGACCTGGTATGTTTTAAAGATTTACCATAATAAAGGTGTTCAGTAAATACTTTCAGAGCGCCTCGGTTTACCGTTTTTGTTCTGCTCGCCACGCCCTCAATCTTCGACGTGGATAATTACATCGCACCGTTCTGATGCTACGCTCCCTCGCATGACACCTTACTTTCATTTGCGACTGTCCGTCTCCGTTGATAGTTTGATCGTCCGCGAGGACTCTAGTTCTGCTTATTACCCATGTTCGTCAAGACGTCTGATTACCTCGTGTTGTCATCAAGAATTAAAGGTCACGACGAGAGAGCAAGTAAACGCAGGTCAGGCTCGCGAGCGACTGCCTCTATGGTCTCTTTGTCTAGATGGTCGCTGGTCAACGACTCCGGACTCATGCATGATATCAATCGCCGAATCGCTCCCCAACATCCGTGACGTGTTCTTCATCTTCCAGGCGCTCGTGTCCCTTCTCCGTCGCGCCTGTCCGCGTATATCGTCCAAGTCACCCGCATATGGAGAGCAAAAATTGCTTGGATGGGCCGAATGGAGCTACGCATATTTGGGTCGCGTCTAGCGTCAGCACAGCAGCTAGTTCGTACACTAGTATAGGACTTCGAGGCCAAGGTCAACGCCGTTGCCGCGAGTTTCGTGGTCAGGGGTTAGAACCGAACGAGACTGCAAAGACCCGTATGCTATCTCTTACGTCTCGTTTCCCGTTCGCTGAATGATTCATCAGATATTTCGGTAGCAAACTACTTTTGTACGAATGTGAATTCATCGTTTTTTGATATCCAACCTCGTGAATGCCTTGGCGTGCAGAAAACTACATGTCACTGGTTTTCTTCTGGCACGGAACACCTGGGCTACGCCCCGGATCTCATGTTCGATTCTACGAGCTCAACTGAGAGGCGATGTCGATGAGGCTGGCCGGGTTTCATATATATAGGCTTGATGGAAACCGGGCTTTGACTTTCACAAGTGCAGTATCAGCATAGTTCGCATTGACTCCTTGTTGATGAGATCATTTCAGATTCGGATGCGCCTCCAATGTAAGCTCTGTTGATAATCCACGGTCCTCATTGTTGGACATATCAAGGTGCGGATGTCGTTGATGAACGCGCACGAAGGACTTCCGTACTCGCCCTCAGGTCATGCAACGAACTGATCGTACTAGTTCAGTAATCCATGAAGCTGGTGGAGGTCTGCACTTCCAACGTTGCGCGCTCGGAGTATCTCGAGGGAAATAATGACTGGCCAAGAAGTGTCCAGCGCAATGGCAGCCAATACTTACACGTCGTGAGTTCGTTCGACTTCTCTGTATGACCGGTCTTCGTATGATGATTCATCGAACAGACCAATCTGATTTTACACCATTGTTGTGTTCAGATCGATGTCTAGATGTCACCAGTGGATATGTTCGTTCGTACCTTTTGCGGGATGAGAGCCGACTGTGTCGCTATGCAAAGCAACAAGTCAGCATGCGTTGGGGACTCTATCGTCTTGCGTATAAAGACGGTGGTGGGTGTGTGAGTTTGACTAAGAATCACCATGTCCACAACATTCGAGGACGACGGGTACACCGTCGCCGATGTCCAGTCTCTCATGTCGGTAAACCTGCATGCTGTCATTCTCCTCATATTCTGCCACAGCATTCACACCTGCATCTTATATTGGTAGTTCTGATGCTCCTTCTCATTCTTGTATTGACTTCTTTGGTAGCTCAGAGCTCTCAGCCTCAGCGGAAACAAATCATCTTGACCAGCATCATCACCTTTTTATGGTCTGCCAACACCATTATTGTGGTTTCCGATTGGAAATCTGTCGACAGCTTGTTCATCACTCATGGAGGATCACTGGAGGATGAATTCAACTTCGCTGTGAACACTATCCCGGGTCTTCTGGCAAGCGATGTTTTTCGGGTTCTCAATACTATTCTTGCGGACCTGATATTGGTATGTGCGATCACTTAAGTACTTTTGGAGCAGCTGAACTCTTTGAGTAGATTTGGCGCTGCTGGGTGTTGTACAGCGGGAGTCTAGTGGTTGTTGCTATACCTAGTCTTTGCCTCGTTACTGAGACAAGTGAGTCCTTTTACTCAAAAGGCTTTTCCCTCTCACCTTTCTGAGTAGTTAGTGCCTGCATCATCATGATCGTCTACTTTAAGGGGCCCGTCGTTGGTTCTAATCAGGTTAATTGGTCCCTGGTCTATTACTCCATGACCTTGGTGACAAATACCCTATGCACCTTTCTCATCCTGTTTCGCATTGTGCGGGTCAGCGGGGTAGGTGCAAGCCTCAAGACATACCGAGGCATCATTGAGATCCTCGTCGAATCGGCTGCCATGTATGCAATCATTTACATGGCTCTCCTTGTTTCATATGCATATGAGTTCTATTGTACACCCCCTCAGAATCCCCTGCCTGTCTCTACCTACCTCCAGTTCATATCATACAGCATTACAGTAAGCTCTTCTTCTTCGAGTAACCCTCCATCATCCTCATCCGCACTCCTAGGGCATCGCGCCGACCCTCATCATCCTCCGCGTCATGGCTGGGCACTCGCGGCCAGACGATTCCTGGACACGTCCTTCTCTCCCCCACCTGCGTACTCCGATGCGCTCCCTCGCGGAATCCTTACAGTTCGCCAGCGCGCCCGATCACAGTATCGGCACGGAACAGACCAGCGTGGACAACGATGTCGAACAGGGCCGAGAGCCTGATGTTGAGCGCGACGGACTCGAAGCTGAGGTATCCGCGTCAGCGTCGCACGTCGAGCGCGCTGACTTGGAGGACAAGTCGTCCGGCGAGGTGAAGGTTGAGGCCAGGGGTCAGTGAAATGTGGCAATTCCGAGTCGATGCGGTTCCGACGGACAGAAAGCTCTTGTTATCTTAGTATTCACATATTATTTCACCTTCGTTTCAATATTTAACTATGTACTTGCTCCCTTATTCACTCCTTACTATTTATCCTATATCAAAGTACAGTTGCTCTGGAATTTTCGGAGACGAAAGAGCCGTGGCGACATCGCTGCCTGCACGAGGGAAAGTTTGTTTTCACTTCAACTGAAGACCCGTGATACAAGCCTCTGTGCTCGAAGGCAAAGGCGACAACGATGAGGCAAGACTTCGTCGCGTGAACATCATTAAAAGTCAGCGGGAAAGGGCGCCACGACGATCCTAGAAAGTATGCCGGTTTTCGTGGGACACAGCCGGACCCTCTCTGTATTCTGCTCGGAACAGTCAAACACTCTTGGTCTGCCTTCGACTCACACGATCAGGCCCTCGCCAGTCGATAACTTTCAGAAGTGACTGATGTTAAACATGACCTGAAATAGTAGTAACATTATTGCTGTTTGCAAAAGTACAAATCCTATCCCCGAAGAAACATTGTTGAGCCCAGGAATATTTAGGAGTGAAGGGCAAGAGACCGGAGGGAAGGAGAAATTCCCAGCGCCCTGCGTATCGACCCAAGAGGGAACCATCTCTTGTCGAGAAAGTCCGGACGTCTAAGCAGGTCTACCGACATAATCGAGAATCAGGAGGAGGCCTAGTCGATATCGCAGACGCGGACCCACCGAAAGGCAGGATGCGTGAGGAAACTGTTCGTCCAGAGCTCCAATTGCTTTCACATGATAGAGTGTAGAGGGCGGCGCAGGCGCTGCGGTAGGGGTTTCCCGTTCTTCGGTCTCCTTGTTGATTTCCACCAGCTCCGTATCAGGTAACGATTGTCGGCTAGGCGATTAAAGGGGGACGGAGGTTTGGGGCGAGACGTGAACGAGGAGGAGCATCTGTCGGGGCTTTATGACTCGAAGGACGTGTTGGCGCCTGCAAATTCGCAGGGGCGGCGGGAGCAGCTAAATTGGAAATCGTTAGGGCCAGGCATAACGGAAGGTTAAGGACATACGACGTGTAAGTGCCTGGTGCTTCTTCTGGATTTTTACAGCCGTGTTGAGCCTGGTTAGACAGGTAATGTCAACCTTGGCCTTTCTCTGGGTACGACGCATGGGCGTAGCCTCCCTTTTGACATGATTTCTTGGTAGGGGCAGTAGGAATAGTAATCGGAGTCGAAGAAGAGGATAGAGCTCGCGCTTGTGTCCAAGTAAGCATGTCGATGCTGTAACCGCCGGGAGGATCCTGACTTGGTAGACACTAGGAGCTCGAAGAAGGAGAGGTATGAGGGAGACAGAGGTAGAATTGGAAAAAGACGGCGTTCATGCACCATTTATATAGCAATTCCAGAAATACGATTTGGACGGCGTGCATTGTAGTAGTACCATGTAAAGTTCTGCCAGAGAAGGGAGATCTTTGGCATAATCAAAAGGCGTCGCCGAAAAATATAGAGGTACCGAATTCAATGTCGCGTCTATAGTCCTTGAGTCCCGCGCGTTTTCTCTTAAAGCGAATCATATGAACCGAGAGACATGGTGGTCATTGACAAAGCCAGGTCACGCCTATTAGTATTTCGGCGATCAAATTGCCAAAGCTGTCTCGTCACGACTACCACAACGACGAAAGACACAAGCTGTACAATCCAAGACGATGACAATGACGAGCCACCATTCAGCCACCTACAGACGCGTTATTCTCGACACTGGCGGCAACGTTCCTTGGGTTCGAGAGTGGGGTCCCCACGTTTACCCCGCCGCGCACAACGTTGACGCCAGCAAGGGCGGGCTCGACAACGACTGCTTCGATGGTTACTTTATCCAAACGGATTGCTAACATCAGCCGGTGTAACCATGGACGCAACACAAGGACACCTCGATCCATGCACAACAGCGCTGGTGCACTCGCTGAGCCGCTCTCCAACATGAGCGACGCGCTCTTCGTCAACCTTTTCGGCATGATCTCTGTCTGCCAGGCGTTCGTGCCCCTTCTCCGTCGCGCCTCTCCCGGATGCGCGTGTATCGTCAATGTCACCACGCACATGGGGAGCAATACCTATATGGCTGGGCCTGACGGGCGTCTGCATAATTGGGTCGCGTACAATACGAGTAAGGCAGCCGCCAACTCGTATACAATTTCCCTAGCCAAGGAGCTCGAGGGCGAGGTCAAGGTTAACGCCGTTTGCCCGGGTTTTGTTACAACGGGCTTGAATGGATTTTCGCCTGGCGGGAAGACGACGAGACAGGGTGCGGATATTATCACGCCTTGGGCGTTGCTTAGACCTGAGGAGCAGGATAAGACCTGTACGTTGTCTCCGTTGTTTCGTTGCTCGTTCGCTTAGTTTAGTTATCCGCCAGGTATTTTAATGGGCGACCGTGGACAAGTTCCCTGGTAGCGAACAGTTCTTTTGTACGAGTGGAAATTCATCATTCTTTACGCTATACACTCTGTCCTCAATGCCTTGTCGTGCTACTACGGACCAAGGTCGAACATGCTGGCTATGACTTTCCCTGCCTAACATGAAGAATGCGGTCTATGGCCCAGATATCATCGCTCTTGATTCCCAATTGCACAACTATTCGATTAGTTCAGATTTTGCGCACCCATGCAGGCGATAGTGATGAGTCTGACTCGTGTTCCGCTGTCTTATATGTAGAACGAGACGGAGGGTGGGGTTCATCGCTTCCGACCGTCGTGAGTTCTTGACCTCGTCTGGCTCACTTGTCCTCACACTTACACCAGAAACCATCTTGTCACTATCCACGCCGCCGGTTCACTAATTGCCGTAGTTTCATCGTTTTATACGTGTGCAGATATCTGTTCACTCCGGGTCCCCGAATAAATCCCAAAAATCGATTTTACACTCCTTTCGCTACCAGGCTATTATCGGTTCCGACATCACAAGGCCTGCATTGATCATGATGGATTTGGTTCGTCTCCCTTGGATCTCTCGTGGCGCCAATATCAAGATACTGGTGTAGCTGATGGATAACGATGGACCCCCGTGCTCGCCGTCCAATCACTTGGAAGTAACGCAGTTCCGTCTGGTGGTGGTGGAGGTGAGGCTCGCACGTCTTCCTATCTTGCTGACGACTGAAGCTGTTTCTAGAGGTGTCGGAGGGCGCCGCGTTTATCTAATGATACCGAGTCTGAACCGAAATAGAATGATAATACTCGCTGACCGGGCAAACTGGAATCTACTCGACTCTGAGGCCCAGGGCGTCATCCCTGGCCATCTCGCAATGTGTACAAAACTCGAGAGCCTCAGATTCGAGTTCTGCTTTGGGGATGTTGTATATGGGTCATTGTTTGCCGTTCTGAGAGCGTGTCACCAGCTCAGCTATCCCAGTCATGATCATGCGTAACCTTCAAAGACGTCGTCTCCTTGGCGGCGCTGCTGGAGCATGTGCGAGCGATGTTATCGTCGAGCCGCAAAACCAGGTGAATACGAGCGTATCAACGCTGTTCCCCTCATGAATGAAGGCTTCAAAACCGCTCCGCCGCGCGGTACAGCGCACAAGACCTGCCATCACTTTCTCTCGTTTCCAAAATCTGGATACCCAAAGCGCAATCCATCCTCTTTTCTTCTGTCGAGATTCACACCAACTTCATACATACTAGTTCTTCACCACTGGCACTCCCAGCCAGTTCCACCGTCTTCTCGAAATCGCACCGCACATCCCCCAGTACACCCGACATCTCAAGTTCGGCTCGAAGCGCTCCCATAGCCTTCAATCAAACCTTGAGCTCGATGCGCTTGTCATTAGACGCTGACTCGGATGCCTCGACTTCTCCAATATCAGGCTCGAGAGCCAGTTCAACATCGTAGTTCGCTGTGGTCCGTTCCGTGACGGGTGCACTGGCGAACCTCAAAGACTCCACGATGGAGCGCATTGGGGTCCGCAGGTGAGGGAGAGAAGGACGAGTCCAGGAATCATCCGGACGCGAATGTCCAGCCATGACACGGGCGATAATGAGAGTAGGTGCGATGCCCTGCATGTATGGTAAGTATGGTAGATGACTCTGCGAAGAGGCACTCACTGTGATACTGTATGATATCAGTTTTAGATAACTGGAGACCTTTTCAGTTGTTTGATGAGAGTAGAACTCGTATGCATAGCGACCAAGGAGAGCCGTGTAGATGATCGCATACATGGCAGCCGATTCGACGAGGATCTCCACGAGACCGCGGTACGTCTTGAGACTTGCACCGACACCGCTGACCTGCACAATGCGAAAAAGGATGAGGAAAGTACAGAGGTTGTTTGTTACCAAAGTCATCGAGTAATAGACCAGCGTCCAGTTGACCCCGTTAGCGTAAGAAATGGGGTTAACATAGGCAGCAATGACGATGGAGGCACTAACTATGCAGAAAGGTGAGAGAGTGTGACACGCCCTTTGAGTGAAAGGGCTCACTTGTTTCGGTGACAAGGCAAAGACCGGGTATGGAGACGACCAATAAATTCCCGCCGTACAGTACCCGGCAGCGCCAAATCTAGACAATGAACTTGAAAGTCAGCAGCTCAAAAAGCACTTGAATGAATGTACACACCAATATCAGGTTTGCAAGAATAGTATTGACAGCTCGAAAAATACTGACTGTCAGAATCTTCGGTTTATCGCCAGAAAGGTACAAATCGAATTCGTCCTCCAGTGATATGCCATGGATGATGAACAAGTCGTCGAGAACTTTCCAATCCAAAGCCACGATAATGCTGTTGGCAGACCACAAGAAGGTGATGATAGCGGCCAAGATAATTTGTTTCTGCCTAGCCTGAGTGCTCTGAGCTACAAAAGAAGTCAATACAAGGAAAAGAAGGAGTATCTTAACTACCAATATAATATGCAGCAAGAGAGAAGATGCAGGTGTGGATACCATGACAGAATATGAGAAGAATAACAGGATGTAGGCTTATCGACATGGCAGTCTGGATGTCAGCTACAGAGTACCCGTAGTCCTTGAATGTTGGGGACATGATGGTTCTTTGTTGAACCTACAAGTAGATCTACCTCTTCATATATAGGATGCTAGGGCATCCAAAGCAGCGAAACAAGATCTGCCACGATTGCATCCAGAGCCAGAGCCACTGACTCTGTGCCCACTCTCATAATCTGATTCATTGAACAGTACTCATCACCGGTAGATCAATCACATCATCTGTACAAGCAAAGATAGCGAACAGTCCAATTGTTCCGTTGAATGTGGACGCCCGGTGCCACATCAAGGACGAGTGAACGTGTGGCTGAAACGCCATGAACTCGCAATAATGTCTCGTTGAAGACGATACTACCATCGTGTCACTAAATTCGCAGAAGTGATTAAGTCTTCCTAGGGCAGAAGAAACCGCTGAAACATCGATGCAACCGTCATCGGCGAACCAGCATGATGGGCAACCATAAACGGTATACTTCGTGTTAGGATAGCCAGTGAGTTAGACGCTTGGTCCGTCGCAGAAGTTTCCTGCACCACATGACAAGATAGAATCGTAGCGTAAGATGATCAATTATCTTTGATACAAAGCTGTTCCCCAGTACGGAACTTAACCGCGGTTGTCCATAAATATAGCTGGTGGATAAGTCAGCGAACAGGCGACGAGACGAAAGAGATGGCGTACACGTCTTATCCTTCTCGGGCTGACGCTCAAGAGCGTGGTAACCTCCCTCTTCGAAGCTGCGACGCGCTCTCCGTCAATATATGTTGAACCGATTTCGTGGGGACACTTTTGAATATGGTTTTGTCTGGTGAAAAGACGACGAGAAACTGGGCGTTGCTTGGGCAGCATTGTTCCAGGAGTGTGGTGGTGGCCGTTCGCAGGTTCTAGCGCCCGAGTCGATGTCAGTATTAACTGCTTCCGCTGGTGGCGAGAATGAGGCGGCGGTCATAGTCCTCGTCGTTATTGTCGTCCTCGATACATCTGAGGCTGTCCAGAAAAGTCGCGAGCCGTGTCGCTGTTGCTGCCGTGTTCCGTACCGGTCCATCGATGGTGGTGGTTATGATCAGAGCTTTTGATCGCCAAAATAAGCGCACATAGCTTGGTCAACGACCACCATGTCTATCATCATTTAACTACTGCTATCTTATTTCTCACCTGGTTCGAGCCGCTCGAACATCATTTGAGAGAGTAAATGCAGGTGCGCGTACGCAACTTGGAATTTTCATGGGTCAATAATCTTCTGCTTTGATGATGCTAAAGGCCTCTCTTCTTGGACCTCCCCGCATACTTGTACAATGCACGCCATCTAAGGATCGCCGGCCTCCATTTTGGTAGGACAAACACGGTCTACAAATTGTCCTTCTGAAACCGCTATATAAAGAGTGCATGATTGCGGTCTTTCAGTCCAGCACTCTTCGCTTTCGTCCTCTGTCAGCCTCCTCGCTTCTAAGTTCCTGCCTTGTCTACCGAGTTCTACAAATAAATCTCGGCCATGGCATCGACCTCTTGTCATCCCATTCTCCCGCGCTTACGGCGAGCGCAAGAGCTTACGTCCCTACAGCGACCAAGAAACCCCGTGTCCAAACGGACGACGTAGAGGACGCGCTCCTCCGCGTCGTATTAATAGGAAGGCCGAAGTTGCCCTTACTCGCTAGACCAAAATCGACATGGCTGCAAGGAGTCAAAAGAAATCCGACGCAGTCAATTGTCGTATGTCTTCTCCTTCGTTTCGTTATATTCGGCCCTGACCAGTTCAAATGTGGCTACTTCAACCATCCCCACAAAGGTTCCTCAGACACCAACGCGTCCTTCTAGTCATAAAGCTCTGACCGATGCGCCCCCTCGTAATATGCGCCGCTACAACCCATCTCCCATTCAATCGCCCATCCGAGGATCCTCAGGCGATACCGAATTGAAAGTTGCCACTGTACCTGCGCCGCTGAACATCCACCTTCCACTGTCTCTTCAACCGGGGTGGAGATCTGGGACGCCTTTCAATTCGTTCTCCTCGCAGTATCTGCCGCTCCGTTGACGCCTTGGCCTCTTCCTGTTCGGCCTGAATATGTCGACCGACGTGCTCAGGCCTTGATTTTGTCTCGAGTCGATATCGAAGCGCTCGGAATTCCCTTTGCATTTGCTTCCTAATGATATGATTTCCGTTCTCGCTCCATGCCAAGCTTCTACTTATGGTCTCTCACTACAAGATTATGACACTATGACACTTTCTTTCTTCAATTTACACTGCGAACTCACAGACCAAAAACTTTGGGGTAATTAAACGCTACAATCTCCCATCAAGTCTAGTATCCGATGAGCTACGTAGACTTGTCCTGATACTAGCATGATACCTCACATTGCATGCAAAAGATATAAGTGGTAGGCTTTGTAGAAACAGTGAACCGGTAGGCGAAAGAGCTCCGTATGCGCACAGGTCCAAGTTGAAGTCTTCAGAGAGGTAAGAATCATTCCGCTCACAGACGGTTCATTCTCCCCCGGCGTAAAGGGGTAAAGTACTAAGTCCTGAAGAAAAAATCCAGCTCGTAGAAAGAATAAGAACACGACTAGTAGCCACTTGACTAACGAGCCGCAACGTCAGTCCGATTTCCAAGTGTATGAGCTTAGTCCAAGCAGAAACGAGCCTCCTCGAATAGGAAAACTGAAGCGACTTGGGACAGAGCTAAAGAGTACGTAGCTGATCCGGTGAACCAGACACCCTCGACCGCAACAACCTCGAGAAGGAAACATTAAGCTAGCCCAAGCAAGCCATGTAGACAAAAAAATAAAGATTGATCCATTACTTAGCAATCGAGCCTAGTACCCGGTGAGCTACGTAGGCTCGGATTGAGTCTCCAGAACGAGTCGTCCCTAGCATGGTCGTAGTCGACAAGCGTAAAATGCGCCTATGTGATCGGTCCTCGTCGTGAGTGTCGTCCTCGAAAATTTGAGGTCGTCCAGAAAAGTCGTTGCTGTCGTGTCCGTGGATGGTGGTGGTTGTGATCAGAGTTTTCGATCGCATATGGCTTGGTCAACGACCACCATATCCACATCATTTGACTGCTCCTATCTCTTTTCTTACCTGGTTCGAGCCGCTCAAACATACTCTTACAGATTTCACGCAGACGCACATACGCGACATAGAATCTCTATGGGTCAATGCTTTTCTGCCATTCCTTGCTTTGATCATGTCCAGGACCTTCCTTCTTGGACCTGCGACAATGCACGCTGTCCAAGGACCGCTGGCCTCCATTCTGTTAGGACAACGGTCGTCTCCGAGTTGTCCTTCTGGGATTCCTATATAAAGGGTACATCATTGGGGTCGTTCATTTAGGACTCTCTGCTTCCTTCCTCTGTCGGCCTCCTCCAGTAATATTCGCCTCCTGGCCTGTCTACCGAGTCCTACAGAGACATCTCGGTCCTGATACCAACCTCTCGTCACCGTATTCTTACACATGTACGCCGAGCATATGAGCGGGCATCTCCTTCGGTTACGACTACCCCTTCTATCTCTACAGCGATCAAGAATCCCCGTGTCTAAACGGACATTGCTCCTTCGCGTCGTATTAATAGGAAGGCCCAAGTTGCTGTTACGCGTCAGACCAGAATTGATAAGGTTAGCAAGAGTCAAAGGAAACCCAAGGTAGTCAATCGTCGTATGTCTTCTCCTTCCTTTCGTTATACTCGGGCCTGACTACTTCGAACGTAGCTACTCCGACCACTCCCACGAACGTTTTGCAGACGCCAACGCGTCCCTCTATGTAGCTCCAACCAATGCACCCACTCCTAATACGCGCCACTGCCATCATTCTCCCATTCAATCGCCCATTCGTGGATCCTCATGCGATACTGAATTGATGATTTTCGATGAAGAGGACGACGCCGCTGCCGCCCCGGCGCCGCTGGACTTCCACCGTCCATCCCTTCAACCGGAGTGGCAATCTAGGGCGCCACCTTTGAACTCGCTTTCCGACTTGAGTATATCTTCCGCTCCGTTGACGCCTTGGCCTCCTCCTGTTCGGCCTGAATATGTCGATCGACGTGCTCAGACGCCAACGCATCCTTCTGGTCACAACCGATGCCCCCACTCGTAATACGTGTCACCACAACCCATCTCCCGTTTAATCGCCCGTCCGAGGATCTCCAGGCGATACCAAATTTATGCCGTTCGACGACGAGGAAGACGAAGTCGCCCCCATGTCTGTGCCGCTAGACTTACACCTTCCATCCCTTCAACCGGTGTTGAGATCTAGGACTAGTGAATAGCCCGGGTCGGACCACCCGGTCCGGGTCACGGATACGGGTGGGTCAGGGTCCGGGTAGGGGTCTCGGACCGAAAACCCGCGACAACCCGCCTAACCCGTAGGCACCCGTACAGCGGACTGCACACCATCAGACTCATGGCACAGTGATAGGCAAATATTGAGAGTTGTATTTAATCTTAATTTACATTGTTTTTCCAAGTTGAATGGACTCTTGTGCAGTCCAAACGAGGGGTACGCGACAATTCCAGCAGATCCGGCGATTCGGGCCGAGAGCCGCAAGGACGCGTAAGCGTTCGATCGGATCTCTTATCCTGCTTTTCTCTACCACCACGACCACCCAGGATGCGACGATTGTCGCTCCTGCTGCCCTGACGATTGTCAGGCAGCCTGTGGGGTGTCCTTAGCCCCAGATTTTTCTTTTGTCTCGCTTTTTTTTGTCGATTTATCTTCGCGCCGGCCGCAACGCTGCTCCAGGGTGTTGGAGACGCGTGTCTTCGCGACAACATATCACGACGACGAATTGCGCCACGTAAGCCCTCAGAAGCGAGGCAGCGACTACTGTGGACTTTTTTTCTGGATTCTGGCTCACGTTTGGCTATGTGTCAGTACAACAGCATCGGTTCGACTTGACTGTTGGGGCACGGAACGTGCGGTGCTCGTCTGCATGACGGCGCCGTTTCCATGATGAGGTGGAATACGGGCTGGAGGGTGTCGCGGACACATCGAGCCCCAAAGGTGTGTGCTTTGCTATCTGTTTCTTTCTCCCTGCTCATAGATGTTGCGCAGTGTGTCCTCGCAACAATTACCGCCACCTCCTCGCTCGCCTATCTCCGGATAACATGCGCGCGCGACGACCAGCAGGATAGCGCGCGTTCACGACGGAGAGGAGAACACGATCCACTACTACCACTTTCTCCTTCTCCACCACCACTTCCACCATCACCCACTCTAACCATTGCCCCTCATCACATCCTCTTACCATTACCCCCATCCCATCCTCATGCCCAGCTGACTGTCCCCGTGCCATTGCCCGGGGATGCTCGCTGAGCATGAATACTGGGCGGTAATGGTGAGTCTGACTTGAAGAGAGACTACGGGTGAGTTTGCGGTGCGTTTGTCGGCAATTTTGGTGAGACCCGCGATGATTTCAGCGGGTACCCGTACCCGCGCCACGGAAACGGGTAAGTCGAGGGTACGGGTAGGGGTCTAGATCGAAATACCCGCGGGACACCCGCGCTATTCACTATCTAGGACGTCTTTGAACTCCCTTTCCTCGAATATATCTTCCGTTGGAGTGTCCTCTTCCGCTCCGTTGATGCCTTAGGCTTTTCCTGTTCCGCCTGAATATGTCGACCGACTTGCTCCGACCTTGATATTGTCTGGAGTCGATATTGAGGTGCTTGAAATTCTATTTGCATTTGCTTCCTAATATTCCTCCCGTTCTCGTTTCATGCCAAACTTCTACTTATGGTCTCTCACTACAAGATTATGACACTTTCTTTCTTTACAGTTCTTTCTGTACTTCTTTACCTATTTTCAATGACATTCAACCACTGCTATCAATTCGCGAGCCAAGTCCCCCAGGTTTCATGGGCATTATCCATTCGACTGGATCGTGAAGACCCATACGAGGGAGACCGGGATAGATGAAGCTCGAGAGGTTACAAAAATTACTCCACCACAGTGCAATTGATGAGCCTGGGTAGTCATTAGACCACTTCCGCGTCCATAGCATCGTTTGTGTTCCAATGGACATCGCAGAAGGGCATAGACTCATTGGACTGAGAAAAAACAACAATGAAGAGGCTAGGATGAGGGATAGTAGCCGCTAGACCAACTAGACACGACGGAAGGCAAAGTACGCCTCGGACTCCATCGTTGGGCTTTGGATTACCTTGCATAGTACCAAAAACTGACATACACAGTGACGAGCGTCCATGTGGTTTATCCGCTCGACCAGACAACCCCGCACTAGGCTTCAGTATTGAAATAGTTGGCAATACCACTGCAATCAAGCGAACACACGGACCAAAAACTGTAGGTATTCACTCGGATCTGCCATCAAGTCTAGTATCCGGTGAGCTACGTAGACTTCTCCTGCTACTCGTCATCGCACCTCACATTACTTGTACCCACACCCGATGAGTTCGTGTTCCATTCCGCCTCTCAGGCACCATTCATCGGCATCGAGTGGTCGACTGATAATAAGACACCACTCACCTTCACAAGGTTGACATTGTCATTCCTCGGTCGGGGGTACAACGAAGGTGAAAGACAAAGCTTCAAACTGCCAATGATACCAAAAATAGGAGGTCGCCATTGATCTATGAGCCTCGTAGCCGGTAAGCGAAGGAAGCTTCCGTCGACATGCGCACAGAGAAAGGTAAGAATCATTCTCCCTGACAAAGCACTAGGCGAGTCAAGCCCTGAAAAAGATCATAATCTAGCAGAAACCATGCACGGCTAGCCGCTTGACCAACGAGCCGCAACGTCAGTCCAATGTCCAAGTGTAGTATGATGGGTTTAGTTTGGTGCAAGCAGCACGAGCCTCCCTGAATAAAAAAAATTTGGAGTCGCCGACGAATTAAACAAAGAGGACGTGGCTGATCCGGTGAACCAGACGCCCTCGACCATAACAGCCCCGAGAAGAAAACATCAAGCCCAGTGACGAGCGATGTAGACAAAGAAAATATTGCACATCCTGTATCAAGAATCGAGCCTAGTTGAGCTACGTAGACTCGGATTGAGGTCTCGTCCGTAGCCAGAGACAACACCTCAATTCATACACTGACAGCGCGACCTCGTCCGTTCAACTTCAAGCAAGTATCGAGGACTCGGAGACATGAGGAGAAGTGAAAAAGAATAGATGGGCAAACAACTACGGGTTACTTACTAGCCGCTTGACCAGATGATCCCACGAGAGGAACACGCCAGCCCAACCGAGCCGGCTTTCACCAGGCTCCAAAGGGACGTCGCGGCAAAGACGAAAGCGGCGTGGAACAGCGCATTCGGAGAAAAAAAAAATCTTCAGAACAGGATCCCAAACACCGATGACTAGCCGCTCGACCAACGCGCCACAATGAACGGTCCGCTGGGAGGAAATGAGAGCCAGTCATTTCCTCCCATGAACAAAGCCACGCGTTTTCGTTACCGCAAGTGCATGAAACAAAGCCACGCGTTTTCATTACTCCAAATGCACGGAACATACAGAGCGCAAAACCACCCCCCAGCTTCAAAGTAACAGAACATCCACCACCAAAAAATCCACAGAAACATCCATCCGCCCCAGTTCATTCATACCAAGCATCACCAAAAAAACTAGTATGAATATAAAATTGTCCAGCATCGTGTGTTCTAAAAGGTGAGTAGCCTACGCATAAGTCAAAAAAAAAACTATAGCAACGAAGCAACAGCAGCCATCATCAATCCCGCTATCGACATCATAAACGCCGGTACACGATTCACACCGGCGCCAGAGCTCGAGCTATCGGCCGCGCTGCTGCTGCTCCCACTACTGCTCCCACTACTACTCGAATTGGTCGAACTCTCAGTGAAAGGGAAAGAGGTGTTAGTATTAGTCTCGCGGTATAGATCAGTCGTGGGTATTTTGTTGCACTGTCCAATGGGCTGCAGCTATCAATGCCGTCAGTGAAATGAGGAGAGCAACACCAAAAGAGAGAACACGAACAGAAAACGCAGGATTGTAGTTTTTGGCTGTCTCCAGGTTGTAACCAATCGCCAGATCGACGGTGATCTCGTATAGATCATGTTCGAGAACGATGAACCTAGAAGGTGGGGGAGCGCAGAAAGTCAGAACGAGGCAGCTCAAGGAATGGAATGGGAGAGAACGAACCCAGTGTCGATTTCAGTGGCATTGCCGATTAGGTTGTCAAAGGTCTGCACACATTCTGCACCGGTAGCTTTGCCGCCAGCGACATCCCAATCTATGAGATGACTATCAGCCGACTGTCGGGAACATTGCGTGCAGACGAACCGTTCGTGTCAAAGGCAACACCATTGGCGACAGTCCAGATGACAGGTACAAGTCCCATTGCAAGGGAAATAGGATCATCTGAGAAATCATTAGATGTCTGTCTAATATCAAGATCTCGCGAGTAACATCGTACCAATATCACCATAAGGAGGGCGCATCGTCGTGGGCGTAACACCGAGGACTTCCTTGATAGCCTTACGCGTCCATCCCAACTCGGCGACAATTTGTTCGTTCGTCAACTTGGTGAGAGCCTACCAGGGATTAATTGAACAAGCCAGGGTGAATTTGGATCGTCACGTACTGGATGAGCCCAGGTATGAACGCTAATCTCATGGCCAGCCAGGTACTGTTCGCGCAAGATGTTGGGATACGAGATGTATCCGCGACTAGACGGAAGAAGGAACCCAGCTGCGCGGAAAGGCGGATTAGCACGCAGTCAAGGCAAGATGCTGGGTAGGACTTACTATAGGGACTTGGTCCATCATCGTCCATCATCGAAGCTGCATGTGGAGAAAGCGATCAGACAGATAGAAGAGTGACCGATTGCACGGAGCGTACCTAACACCCCATGTGAGCTTGTCTGGGCAGACTGTGATGTCGGTATCCCGAGTGTGATGACCGCACGTCCACCAGCCACGGGCCTCGGCGTCTGCAGAGAACTGGGGATCGCTGGCGCAAAAACCATCTGTCGTGGGTTCAAGATCGGGAATGTCAATCCCATCAAGCTCCTTCATCCACTCCGCAACTTCGTCGGAATCTATATAACACAACGTTGGATACCTCTGTACAGGATTGAAGGGTGAAACGAACCGGTAGGTGGAGTCTTGTCCATGGTCGGCCATACATTCTGGGAGTAGGTGACTGCCAAGGCGTTAAAAACTCCACTTTGTGACAGCAATGGAAGAGCTTACACGCGGGAAGCGCAGGTGCGCCGGACAATCCAGATATCGTCGGGGTTACACCCGCTGAAAAGGTCGTCGTTGGCGAAAACGTTGTACCTGTCGACATGCCAAAGGTGATGACGCTTAACGCCGGTACGCCCGATACTGTCGCAGAGGCCGTCGCGACGCCTGACGCCACTGCTACAGACACGGAGGACCCGCCAGGAGCGGCTGTTGAGCAGTTCCGGATGCTGTGGTGATCGTGACGGCGGCCGCCAAGCCAGATGAGGTGGTGGCTTGTCGTCTGTGGACGTGGTGAGGATTGATGCCGTGGGCGTTAGCAGTCGTTGCAGCCAGGACAAGCGCCGCGAAGGATGGTAGGTAGTCGAGATCTCCTGCGCGCGTCAAGGCATTCAGGAGATTCATGTCAAACGATGATGGATTCGCATTCGTACAGAAGTTGTTCGCTACTACGCAACTCGCCCATTACAATACCTGGTGGATAAGTTAGCGAACAGACGACGAGACGAATGAGATGGCATACACGTCTTATCTTTCTCCTCTGCCCAAGCAACGCCCAGTCTCTCGTCGTCTTTTCACCAGGCAAAACCGTATTCAAAAGTGTCCCCACGGAACTGTCGCAGCATACTGACGGAGAGCGCGTCGCAGCTTCGTACCACCCTCTTGAGCATCAGCCCGACGCCAGCAGTGTTGGGCGGGTCAAGTCAGGTAATTGACCTGACCCCCAACTGACCCCACTCTGACCGGTCAGGTCAGCAACGACCTGACCCCCGAAGGGGTCAATGATACTTGTATACGTCACTGGTCATCTCAATCTTCTGGTCATATCCGAAGGCTCGTTGTGGTCTCATTGTTGCTGTATGGTCAATAAAGAAATGTTCCCAGGATGCCAGACTGAATCTCGTCTCTTCATTGGTATCCTGCCTAGAATGTGGCGCATCTCACTCTCATGTGAACAATTTATCAAGAACTTGTTTTGTAGTGAACATCTTACAGTTATACAGCAACAAGAGCACGAATTCCGGTGTAAATCCCACTTGGATTGGCTATAGAACAGCACACTTCTGGAACCCTAACCTTGAGGTGGCGGGGGTCAGACGGGAGGGTCAAGTTGGGTCAACAACACGCTGAGATCTTCCTGACCTCTTGACCGGGTCATGACCCCAGGTCAGCACAACACTGGACGCCAGCATTGTTCCGGCCAAGTGATGGTGGCCTTTCGCGTCATCGACTCCGGCGATGTATATCCACCTGGGCCATGCAAAGTTGGACGCCATCGTTGCAGAGCTGTTCCGCACGGCGAGAAACACGGTGCCGCCTTCTGCGTGGTCCTTACAGTCGATATCTTGGTTACTGCTGGTGGGTAGCGAACATGGTCCTCATCGTCGTTGTCGTCCTAGATAAATCTGAGGCTGTCCAGAAAAGCCGCGGACCATGTCGGTGTCGTGTCCCGTAGCGGTTCGTCGATGGTGGTGGTTACGATGAGAGATTTTTGATCGCGCATGGCTTGCCACCATGTCCATCATTATTTGGCTACCTCTCATTTCTCACCTGGTTCGAGCCGCTCGAACATAATCTGAGAGCATACGCAGGCGCACGTACATATGCGACTTGGAATTTTGGTGGACCAATACTTTTCTGCAATTCCTTACTTTCTCTAGTCCAAAGCTTTCTTAGACCTCCGCTATACAGTGCACGACGTCCAAGGACCGCTGGCCTCATTTTGGCAGGACAAAGACCATCACCGAATTGTTCTTCTGGGATCGCTATTTAACGGGTACATGATTGCGCTCTTTCATCCAGCACCCTCCGCTTCCTTCCTCTGTCCAGCACTATTCGCTTCCTGCCCTGTGTACCAAGTCCTACAGATACATCTCGGCCATGGCATCAACCTCTTATCACGCTAATCTTACGCACTTACGGCGAGCACACGAGCTTGCGTCTGCGTCTGCGCCTTCTGTCTCTACAGCGCCCAAGAAACCCCATGTCAAAAGGGACGCCGCTCCTCCGCGTCGACGTAAGAGGAAGGACAAAGTTCCCATTACTCGTCGACGTTAGGCTAGAGTCGACAAGGCTGTAAGGAGTCAAAGGACACCGAAGACAGTTAAACATTGTATGTCTTCTCCTTCCTTTCGTTATGCTTGGCCCTGACTACTTCGAATGTAGCTACTTCGACCACCCCGCGAAGGCTCTTCAGGCGCCAACGCGTCCATCTGGTCACAAAGCGCCGACCGATGCGCCCCTTTCGTAATAGGCGCCGCTACAACGCTTCCCCCGTTCAATCGCCGATCCGTGGATCCTCAGGCAATACTGAATTGATGACTTTGGACGGGGAAGACGAAGTCGCTACCGCGCCTGTGCCGCTGAACAACCACCCTCCATCGCTTCAACCAGAGTGGAGATCTAGGACGCGTTCGTTTTCCTCCCATACACTTGCCAGTGGAGAGTCCTCTTCCTCTCCGTTGACCTCTTGGCCTCCTCCTGTTCGGTCTGAATATGTCGACCGACATGCTCAGACTTTGATCTTGTCTGGAGTCGATATTGAAGTGCTTGGAATTCCATTTGCATTTGCTTCCTAGTAATATGCCTCCCATTCTCATTCCATGCCAAGCTTCTACTTATGGTCTCTCACTCCAAGATTATGCTTTCCCTACAAATTAATCAAGTGCTTCTGTACCTAGTTTCAATGACATTCAACCACTATTCGCGAGTGAACTGTTAGCCAGGTTGATGAATCTTTCATTTCGATCGATGAAGCCTTTAACGAACTTTTCGTATCCGTGCGATAGAGCTTAAGGATTTTTAGGTGAAACTAGCCAGGCTCGAATTGTGGCGGCACACTAGAGCTTGGTCGGGTCATTTCTCCATTTATTCGCACTTTCACCTGTCTGTTTGATAAGTACTCATTTCCAAGCACCAATGTGCTGAAAACCTCTTGGGTTGGGTTGGGTTGACAGAACAGTCTGAACAGTTACACATGTCGGTGACAGATGTCCAATGAGGGCAACAAAAACAACCTCTCCTTAAGTCATGGGGGTTATCCATTCGACTAGATGACCCATGCGAGGGAGACTGGGATACTGTAGGTGAAGCTCGGCGAGAGGTTACAAAATTTACCTGGCCTGGTAGTCGGTAGACGTTCATAGCATCGTTTCTGTTCCAAACTTGATTCAGCAGAAGTGAACTGGAAAAAAATCCAAACAAGAGAGCTAATACCGAGGGTTAGCCGATTGACCAACTATCCACGATGTGGTGGAAGGCAAACAGGACATCAGGCATCATTGGGCTTTGGATAAGACAGCACCAAAACTAATACTATACAGTATACCTCATATCCATGTAGTAAATTATCCACTCGACCAGACAACCCCACACTAGGCTTCAGTATTGATTGAATACCACTGCAATCAACAGGCACGGACCAAAAAACTATTGGTATCCAAAACCATCAAGTCTAGTATCCGGTGGGCTACGTAGACTTCTTGTACTCCTCGTCATCGCACCTCACATTGCACGCAAAAGACAGGCTTTGTAGAAACAGTGAATTGCTGTGTCTGCGGTAAGAGACATGGGGAACGGGAGCTACTTGACCCGATGATGTTCGTGTTCCATTCCGCCTCTCGGGCACCATTCATCGGAAGCGAGTGGTCGACTGATAAAAGACAGCGGCTCACCTTCACGAGTCATCATTCCTCAGTCGGGGGATAAGACAAACTTACTTCAATATGCACCAGAAACTTCTGCCAAAACACATGTTCCTGGTGCATGAGCCTCGTAGCCGGTAAGCGAAGGAAGCTTCCGTCGACATGAGGGCAGAGAAAGGTAAGAATCATTCCCCCCGGCGAAGTAGGCAAGTCAAGTCCTGAAGAAAAAATCTAGCCGATATCGTGCATACGTGGCTAGCCGCTTGACCAACGAGCCGCGATGTTTCCAAGTGTATGAGTTTAGTTTAGTGCAGGCAGAAACGAGCCTCCCCGAATAAAAAGACCTTTGGAGCGACTTGTTCACAGAGCTAAAGAGGATGTGGCTAATCCGGTAAACTAGACGCCCTCGACCGTAACAGCCCCAAGAAAGGAAACGTCAAGCCCAGTCATAAGCAACGCAGACAAAACAAATAGAGATTAACCCGGTGACTATTCAAGAATCGAACCTAGTACCCGGTGAGCTACATAGGCTCGGATTGAGACCTCCAGAACGAGTCGTCCCTAGCATGGCCGTAGTCGACAAGCGTAAAATGCGCCTATGTGATCGGTCCTCGTCGTGATTGTCGTCCTCGAAAATTTGAGGTCGTCCAGAAAAGTCGTTGCTGTCGTGTCCATGGATGGTGGTGGTTGTGATCAGAGCTTTCGATCGCCAAAATAAGCGCACAGTGACATGGCTTGGTCAACGACCACCATGTCCATCATCATTTGGTCAATCCTATCTTATCTCTCACCTGTTTCGAGCTGCTTCAACATAATCTTACAGATTTCACGCAGGCGCACGTACGCGACTTAAAATTTTGGTAGGTCAATAGTTTTTCTGCAATTTCTTGATTTGATCAGGCCAAAGACCGTCTTTTTTGGACCTCCCTTCATACACAGTACAAGGACCGCTGGCCCCCATTTTGTTACGACAAAGACCGTCTCCGAATTCTCCTTCCGGGATCCCTCTGTAAAGGGCGCATGATTGGAGTCATTCATTCAGCGCTCTCCGCTTCCTTCCTCTGTCGGCCTCCTCCAAAATATTCGCTTCCTTCCCTGTCTTCCAAGTCCCATAGACGCATCTCGGTCATGGCATCTATCTCTTGTCATCCTATGCTTACGCCTTTACGCCGAGCAGAAGAGCTAGCGTCTCCTTCGGTTGCGATTAACCCTTCGGTTTGTACAGCGACCAAGAAACCCCATGTCAAAAGGGACGTCGCTCCTCCGCGTCGCCGTAAGAGGAAGGCCAAAGTCGCCGTTACTCGTCAGGCCAGACTCGACAAGGCTGTAAGGAGGCACAAAACAGTTAAACATTGTATGTCTTCTCCTTCCTTTCGTTATACTTGGCGCTGACGAGTTCGGGTGTAGCTACTCCGGACCCGGCTGCGAACGTTTTGCAGACATCAACGCGTCCTTCTGCTCATAAAGCACCAACCGATGCTCCCCCTCGTACTACGCGCCGCTACAACCCTTCCCCTTTCAATCGCCTATCCGTGGATCCTCAGGCGATACCGAATTGATGACTTTGGACGGGAAAGATGAAACTGCCACCGTACCTGCACCGCTGAACATCCACCTTCCATCTCTTCAACCGGATTGGAGATCTAGGACGCCCCCTTTGAACTCGCTTTTCGACTCGAGTATATCTTCCGCTCCGTTGGTGTCTTGCCCTCCTCCTGTTCAGCCTGAATATGTCGACCGAGGTGCTCAGACCTTGATCTTGTCTGGAGTCGATATCGAAGCGCTTGGAATTCTATTTGCATTTGCATCCTAATATGCCTCCCGTTCTCGTTCCATGTACTTATGGTCTCTCACTACAAGATTATGACACTTTCTTTCTTTGCAGTTCTTTCTGTACTTCTCTACCTATTTTCAATGACATTTAACCACTGCTATCAATTCGCAAGCGAAGTCCGCCAGGTTTCATGGGAATTATCCATTCGACTGGATCATGAAGACCCATACGAGGGAGACCGGGATAGATGAAGCTCGAGAGGTTACAAAAATTACTCCACGACAGTGCAATTGATGAGCCTGGGTAGTCGGTAGACCACTTCCGCGTCCATAGCATCGTTTTGTGTTCCAATGGACATCACAGAGGAGCAATAGAATTGAACTGAAAAAAAAGGTCCAGATATCGAGATGAGGGATAGTAGCCGCTTGACCAACTACTAGCCACGACGTGGCGAAAGGCAAAAGTATGCATCGGACATCGGACATTTGTTGGGCTTTGGATAACACAGTACAAAAACTAATATACAGCACCTCGAGGCTCGCACATTCATGTGGTTTATCTGCTTGACCAGACAACCCCGCACTAGGCTTCAGTATTGTCATTGATCGAATACCACTGTGCACTGGAGTTCGGTCCTAATCACAAGAACATCAAGAACTTGGGATCACCACAATGATGGAACACTGGAGGTGAGTGAGGTGAGAGAGAGATCAGAACCCAAGAGAAAGCAGAAGAGTGCTAATATGGGGGATCTGTCTGGGTACCAAACTAGGGAATACAGGTTGAGTACAGTAGGTTATATACTGTACGAAACCTTCTTATCAATAGGCTAAACTATCATATCAAATGAAATACAACTCGAAACACGTATCAGGTGAAATAGTGGGGAAGAACCAAGAGGAAGTGAAATAGCAAGGGAAAACAAGGAGGAAGTGAAATGGAAAAGGCAGTGTGAAATGCGAGGACCGGGAGATGTGCGATAACATGATGTGGTGGATGTGCAATCCCCCGGGATTGATACCGTTTCCATGCACAGGGAGTGCATGAACGGTACACCACTGCAATCAAGCGAGCACACGGACCAAAAACTTTGTCTCCGATCATTACATGAAGTCTAGTATCTGGTGAGCTACGTAGACTTTTCCTACTACTCGTCATCACATTGCAGGCAAAACTAGGCTTTGTAGAAACAGTGAATTGCCGTTCTGCGGTAAGAGAGAGAGGGGCGGGACGGAAGCTATGATGTTCGTGTTCCATTCCGCCTCTCGGGTACCATTCATCGGCATCGAGTGGTCGACTGATAAGACACCACTCACCTTCACAAGTTGTCATTCCTCGGTCGGGGGACAAGACAAACTTGCTTCAACGCGCACCAGAAACTGCCAAAAGACAAGCTTCCACTGTGCATGAGCCTCGTAGCCGGTAAGCAAAAGAAGCTTCCGTCGACATGAGGGCAGAGAAAGGTAAGAATCATTCCCCCTGATAAAGTGCTAGGCGAGTCAAGTCCTGAAAAAGATAGCCTATCCAGATGAGAAGCATATACAGCTAGCCGCTTGACCAACGAGCCGCGATGCTCTATCCAATTTCCAAGTGTATGAGTTTAGTGCAAGCCTGCCCGAACAGAAAAAACCATCAAAGTGTTGCAGCCAGTCGGGAATTGAGCTGATCCGGTGAACCAAATGCCCTCAACCGTAACATCCCCAGTCAAGAAAACGTTAAGCCGAGTGATGATCATGTAGACAAAAAAAATACTGCACACTTGATATCAAGAAGCAGCCTCGCACCCAGTGACTTGAGCTACGTAGGCTCGGATTGAGGTCTCCAGAACGAGTCGTCCGTAGCCAGAGGCCCAGAGATGACACCTCCATTCATACACTGCCAGCGCGACGTCGTCCGTTCAAGCGAGTATAGAGGACTTTGAGACATGAGGAGAAGTGAAAAAGAATACAAGGAGGTACCAATCACGGGTTACTCACTAGCCACTTGACTAGATGGTCCCACGAGAGGAAGACGCCAGACGCGGCCCAACCAAGCCGGCTGCCTAGGCTCCAATCGGATGTCGCGGCAAAGACGATGTGAGGCATGAAACAGTGCATTTGGAGAAAAAAAATATTCAAGATCCGAACACTGATGGCTAGCCGCTTGACCAACGCGCCTCAATGAACGGTCCGCTGGGAGGAAATAAGAGCGACTCCGAGTCGTTACTTCAAAGTCATAAGGACCATGAACAAAGCCCCGCGTTTTCGTTAGCACAAATGCATGAAACATACAGAGCACACAACCACCGCCCAGCTTCAAAGCAGCAGGACATCCCCAACAATAAAATCCAAATCCACAGAAACATCCATCTGTCCCAGTTCATTCATACCAAGCATCACAAAAGAAAACTAGTATGAATATAAAATTGTCCAGCATCGTGTGTTCTAAAAGGTGAGTAGCCTACGCATAAGTAAAAAAAAAACTATAGCAACGCAGCAACAGCAGCCATCATCAATCCCGCTATCGACATCATAAACGCCGGTACACGATTCACACTGGTGGCGCCAGAGCTCGAGCTATCGGCCGCAGCACCACTGCTACTACTGCCACTGCCACTACTGCTACTCGAATTCGTCGAACTCTCAGTGAAAGGGAAAGAGGTGTTAGTATTAGTCTCCCGGTATAGATCAGTCGTGGGTATTTTGTTGCACTGTCCAATGGGCTGCAGCTGTTACACAGAGAGGAGAAGATGCCGTGAGTGAAATGAGGAGAGGAACACCAAATGAGAGAACACGAACAGAAAACGCAGGGTTGTAGTTTTTGGCTGTCTCTAGGTTGTAACCAATAGCCAGATCGACAGTGATCTCGTACAGATCGTGTTCGAGAACGATGAACCTAGGAGGGGGAAGGGGGGCGCGGAAAGTCAGAACGAGGCAGCTCAAGGAATGGGATGGGAGAGAACGAACCCAGTGTCGATTTCAGTGGCATTGCCGATGAGGTTGTCAAAGGTCTGGACACATTCTGCACCGGTAGCTTTGCCGCCAGCGACATCCCAGTCTATGGGATGACTATCAGCCGTCTGCCGGTAACATTGGGTGCGGACGAACCGTTCGTATCAAAGGCAACACCATTGGCGACAGTCCAGATGACAGGTACAAGTCCCATTGCAAGGGAAATAGCACGAACACGGTCGTCTGAATGGATCATTAGATAAATGGCTGGTAGAAGAGATCGCGACAGAGCGTACCGATATCACCATAAGGAGGGCGCATTGTCGTGGGCGTAACACCGAGGACTTCCTTGATAGCCTTGCGCGTCCATCCCAACTCGGCGACAATTTGCTCGTTCGTCAACTTGGTGAGAGCCTACCAGGGATTAATTGAATACTATAGGGTCAATTTGGATTGTCACGTTCTGGATGAGCCCAGGTATGAACGCTAATCTCATGGCCTGCCAAGTACTGTTCGCGCAGGATGTTGGGGTACGAGATGACGCGGGAGCCGACGCACTAATATCCTTCTCTGTCAGGTAGCTGAGGAGTTTACTGCGGGCGCGGTTAGCAACCACTGTATCCGCGACTCGACGGAAGAACGAACCCAGCTGCGCGGAAAGGCGGATTAGCACGCAGTCAAGGCAAAATACTGGGCAGGACTTACTATAGGGACTTGGTCCATCATCGAAGCTGCATGTGGAGAAAGCGATCAGACAGATAGAAGAGCGACCGATTGCACGGAGCGTACCTAACACCCCATGTGAGCTTGTCTGGGCAGACTGTAATGTCGGTATCCCGAGTGTGATGACCGCACGTCCACCAGCCACGGGCCTCGGCGTCTGCAGAGAACTGGGGATCGCTGGCGCAAGAACCGTCTGTTGTGGGTTCAAGATCGGGAATGTCAATCCCATCAAGCTCCTTCATCCAGTCGGTAACTTCGTCGGAATCTATATAACAACACATCGTTGGATACCTCTGTACAGGATTGAAGGGTGAAACGAACCGGTAGGTGGAGTCTTGTCCATGGTAGGCCATACAATGATACATTCTGGGAGTAGGTGACTGCCAAGACGTTAGAACTCCACTTTGTGACAGCAATGGAAGAGCTTACAGGCGGGGAGCGCAGGCGCATCGAACAATCCAGATATCGTGGGGGTTGTGTGGGTGAAAGACTTGGTAAATGGAGGAAGGAAGATGAAAGACCCAAAACATGTACCCTTTATATAGGGATCCCAGAAGGATGATTAGGCGATGGTATTTGTCTTGCCAAAATGGGGCCGGCGGTCCTTGGATTGTACCATGTATTGAGGGGAGGTCCAAGAAGAGAGGTCTTTGGCTTGATCAAAGGCAGAAGATTATTGACCCAGAGAAACTCTGAGTCGCGTATGTGTATGCTCTAAGATAATGTTTGAGCGGCTCGAAACACGAGAGAAATGAGATAGGATTGCTGCAAATGATGATGGACATGGTGGTCGTTGACCAAGCGATGTGCGCTTATTTTGGCGATCAAAAGCTCTGATCACAACCACCACCACCATATCATAGACGGACCGGTACAGGACATGACAGCGGAACAACGACGAGGACCATGCCCGCTGCACGATGAGGCACCGCGTCTTTCTCGCCTTGCGGAACAGCTCTCTAACGATGGCCTCGAACTTCGCATGGTCCAGCTGGACATACATCGCCGGAGTCCATGACGCGCTAGAACCTGCGAAAGGCCACCACCACTCGCTCGTGACAACGCTAGCGTCCAGCGTGGTAAGCTCCTTCGAAGCTGCCCATCAAAGTATGTTGCGCGGGTTTAGGGTTTTGCCTGGTGAAAAGACGACGGGACACTGGGCGTTGCTTGGGCAGGAGGAGAAGGATAAGACGTATATGCCATCTCTTTCGTCTCGTCGCCTGTTCGCTGACTTATTCCCCAGCTATTTTTATGGGCGACCGTAGCCAAGTTCCGTACTGGCGAACAGCTTTGTATCACAGATAATTCATCATCTTACGCTTCTCGGTCCCGCCTCTCCTGGTTACGCGCACACTGTCAAGGTCACTACGCATATGGGGAGCATTACTCGGATGGCATCTGCATAATTGGGTCGCACGGAACAGCACCTGATTTGTATACTCGCGCTATCAACCACTGAGCTCGAGGGCTCTGTCAAGATGAACGACGATGAGCTTGTATAGGATTTTTCGCGGTAGGACTACATGGATGACATCTGGCCTTAGGGCGCAGCTCAAACCGGAGAAAGACAAGACCTGTATGTCATCTCTCTTTCGTCTCGTTACCTATTAGCTGACTTATCCGGGAGGTATTTCAATAAACAACCGCGGAGAAGTTGCTTGGTAGCGAACAACTTCTGTACGAGTGTGACTCGGAATCCATCGTCGTTTGAGATCCTCATGAATGCCTAGACGTACAACACCGCGGTTGGACTAAACATGTAACTGGTTTCCCCTGGCACGGAACACCCGGGCTACGCTCCAGATCTCATGTTTGATTCACAGACGGACGACGATCTCAACTGATAGGCGATGGCGATGAGGTTGCGCTGCGCTTCGTGTATACAGGCTTCATGGAAACCGGGCTTACACTGCACGCGACAGTTGAGGGCAGTATGCTGTTCTGCCCAGTTGCAAGGACCGGGACGGAGATCAGCATGATACGCAGATGCGCCGTCCTTGTTATCCTGTTACGCAACTAATTGATTATACTACCTCGATAGTCCCAGAGGTTCGTACCTACGACGTTCTGGAGTAGACTGGAGCGACTTCGCGGGAAGAAATGACTGACCAGCGTCAGCGCGACAGCCAATACTTACGCGTCGTGAGTTTGTTCGACTTCTCTGTATGACCGGTCTTCGTATGATGGATCATCGAACGGACCAATCTGATTTTTCGCCATCGTTGCGTTCAGATCGATGTCTTCATGTCACTAGTGGATCTGTTTGTTCGTACATTTCGCGGAATGTGTGTCGCTATGAAAACAGGTAACGAGTCATCATCATTCCGCTGCTTTGGGAACTCTATCGTCTCGCGTATAAAGACGCTGGTGGGTGCGTGAGTTTAACCAGAATCACCATGTCGACAACATTCGAGGACTACGGGTACACCGTAGCCGATGTCCAGTCTATCATGTCAACTTTCTTACATCCTATGATTCTCCTCGTATTCTGCCACGGCATTCACACCTGCATCTTCACCATTGCCATACATTATATTGGTACTTAAGATGCTCCTTCTCTTCCTCATATTGACTTCTTTGGTAGCTCAGAGCACTCAGCCTAAGCGGAAACGAATTACCTTGGCCAGCATTGTCACCTTCTTATGGGCTTCCAACACCATTATTGTGGCATTGAGCTGGAAAAGTGTCGATGACTTATTCATCAGCAATGGAGTATCGCTAGAGGACGAATTCAACTTTTACCTTTATGGTGATGGACCGGAAGTTCTGGCCATCGATGTTTTTCGGGTTCTCAATACTATTCTTGCGGACCTGATATTGGTGTGTGCGATCACTCAAGTACTTTTCGAGCAGCTAACCTCTTGGACTAGATTTGGCGCTGCTGGGTGTTGTACAGCGGGAGTCTAGTGGTTGTTGCTCTACCCAGTCTTTGCCTCATTACTGAGATAAGTGAGTCCTTTTACTCAAAGGGCTTTTCCCTCACCTTTCTGAGTAGTTAGTGCCTGCATCCTCATCATCGTCTACCTTAAGCCCCTTGTTGGTGATAATCGGGTTAATTGGTCCCTGGTCTATTACTCGATGACCTTGGTGACCAATACCCTATGCACCTTTCTCATCCTGTTTCGCATTGTGCGGGTCAGCGGTGTAGGCGCAAGTCTCAAGACGTACCGCGGCATCATTGAGATCCTCGTCGAATCAGCTGCCATGTACGCAGCTATCTACATCGCCCTCCTTGTTACCTATGCATACGAGTTCTACACCAATGCGATAACTACATCTGTCACTTCCTACCTTCAGGCGATATCATACAACATCACAGTGAGTACCGCTTCACGTAATTCTCCACCATGCTTACCATACACTCAGGGCATCGCGCCGACCCTCATCATCCTCCGCGTCATGGCTGGGCAATCGCGTCCAAACGATTCCTGGACGCATCCTTCTCTCCCTCACCTGCGGACTCCGATGCGCTCCCTCGCGGAATCCTTGCAGTTCGCCAGCGCGCCCGATCACAGTATCGGTACGGAACAGAACAGCGCTGACAACCATGTCGAACAGGGCCGAGAGCCTGATGCCATTGAGCGAGACGGACTCGACGCTGAGGCATCCGCGTCAGCGTCCCACGTCGAGCACGCTGACTTGAAGGACAAGTCATCCGAGGTGAAGGTTGAGGCCAGGGATCAGTGAAATCATTTATCTGTGGAAATTCGATGCAGTTCTGGCAACTTTAACCGTACCCCGGGACAGACTGAAAATTCTTTACATTACATGATTTATACAGTATCTGTTTGCCTTCGTTTCAATACTCGACTACCCATTCTTCTATTCGTTCCTTAGTACTATTTATGCATTTGTTGACCCAGCATACTCGGAAGAGAATGAATGAGCCCGGAGCTGTGGCGCCACTGTGACGGTGGTGATCGATTTGTCGTAATCATCTTCCCAGAAACGCAAGGCGGCTCTCGCTGAACATTACGCGACCTTCTCAGTCTCCTCATTAACACCCGTGCTCTAATGCTTGGGCCAATTAGGTCCTGGCTTCCCGTAGTCGAGAACTTTCAGCTTTTCCGATAGTGAACATGAACTGGATAGTAGGTATAAATATCATCCCCGAACAAACATCGTCTAGTGAGAGATATTTAGGAGTAAAAGACATAGTAAGGAAAAGAGGGAGGGGAGCATAAAACATGGTCATATGAAATGGAAAGAAGGATTAAAAATCAACAGAGGGATTCGTTCTCAACCCCTCATTTCGACCCAAGACGGGCAAGGCCAGACTCGGACGTCCGAGCACGTCTAGCGACATAATCGGGGGCAGGCTGGCGCTGCTGAGCAGGAGGCAGCCGAGCGGCTGTCGTAGACAGAGCAGCGGCAGAGGACTTTCCAGCAGAACAGAAACACAAGTTCACGGAAAGTAAAGGACAGACAACATTTAGCTGTTTCCCGCGTCTTTTGGCTCCTTACGGCCTTGTCGAACGCGTAACGGCAGCAACTTTGGTCTTCCTCTTACTCCGACGAGGAGGAGCGGTCTGGAGCGGTGCCCCTCTTAACATGGAGTTTGTTGGGCTCTGTAGACAGAAGGGGTAGTCGCAGCCGAAGGAGACGCGAGCTCGTGTGCTCGTAAGCGCGTAAGCAGAGGATGAGAAGAGGTTGATGTCATGACCGATTGTAAGCTGGGTAGACAGAGTAAGGAAGTGCTAGATGAAAGACTCCTCTTTATATAGCAAGTCCAGAAGGACATTTGGCGATGGACTTTGTCAGAACAAAATGGGGGCCAGCGGTCCTTGGACGGCGTGCATTATACTATGTATGAACGGAGGAGGTCCAAGGAGGAAGTCTAGTTGGCATGGAGTAAGCAGGTATTGCAGAAAAGTATTGACTGATGGAAATTCTATGTCGGCTACGTAGTCTTGCTCTTGAAGCTTGAAGTCTGAAGCAAATCGAATAAACTGAGCTGAATAGAGCAGTGACACTGATGGACGTTGTTGACAAAGCCAGTTGGGCGATCAAATCGATCAAAGCTGTCTCGTCATGACCACCACGACCACGACCAACGATGACAACGACGAGCGACCGTTCGGCCACCTACAGACGCGTCATTCTCGACACTGGAGGCAACCAAGGAACTGGCTTGGAGATCGTCACGGTCGGGTCACCATGTCACCCGCAGGCACAACTTTGACGCCAGCAAGGGCGGGCTCGACAACGACTGCTTCGATGGTCACTTTATCCAGATGGATTGCTAGCGTCCGTCGGTGTAGCCAAGGACGCAACGCAGGGACACCTCGAACCATGCACAATTGCACTGGCTCAGTCGCCGAACCGCTCTCCAACATTCGCGACGAATTCTCGCGCAAGGTATTTACCTTGATCTCCGTCTGTCAGGCCTTCATTCCCGTCCCCCGTCTCGCCTCTCCATATGGGATGCTATCAACCAGAGCCTCTCGAGAGCTGTTATGTCAGGGATCGTAATGTGTTTGAATAGGGTTTTTAGTGGTAAGGCTGCGAGACAGGTGTGCTTTGGGCGCTGCTTGAACAAGACCTGTATGTGATTTCTTTCATCTTATTACCTGTTCGCTGAATGATACGCCAGTTATATGAATGGGTGATTGTGGTTCCCACGTAGCGAGCGTACAAATATGATCTGCTTTCTTTCCATGGATTCATTGAAATTGATCTTGACTTTCGACTTGTTCATCGTGCGCGCTCGGTGAAGATATTCCTCCCATCATTAGCGTGATGTTTCTGTCGTCAGCTTTAGACAGACACGACTGATAGTATGATGGTCTTTTTCCACGGTACGCGGAGTTCATCTCTTTTTGTTTATCATCGGTTCAGTGGCGCAAATCAAGTTGGTCAATAGATTGGATACAGATGTCCATGCTCGCCATCCTGTCATGCAACTAACATAGTTGGGTTTAGGTCCCGTGGGGTACCATCTTCGTGATATTCGTGGAAACGGTGCATTCGCGAGTATGTAGCCTGAAGACGCGTCGTGACAAAATACTTGTCGTGGAAAGACAAGGGTAAGACGCCACGACCGGCATTTGCTCGCCGTGAGCTCGTTTGGCTTCCACCGTCTTGTTCGTCCCACTCATTGTGGTATCGATTGTGCGTATCAAGATTCATTCAACGAATTAATCTGACTCTACAATACATTGCAAGTTCTTCTCAAGTCAGTGTCATTTCGGTGGCACGCGCGCGAAGTTGATTGAGAGATTGGATGTTAGATATCCGTGCTAGCTGGCCTCTTGGGCCATGTCGCTGTCGTGTCCGTCGACGGTGGTGGTTGTGATCAGAGCTTTCGATCGCACGTGGCTTGATCACTGACGACCGCCATGTCCATCATCATTTGGTTACTGCTATCTCGTTTCTCACCTGGTTCGAGCCGCTCGCACATCATCTGAGAGTACACGCAGGCTGGCGTACGCGACTTGGAATTCTCATGGGTCAATAATTTTCTGCAATTTCTTGCTTTGATCATGTCCAGGACCTTCCTTCTTGGACCTCCACTATACAATGCACGCCATCCAAGGACCGCTGGCCTCCATTCTGTTATGAGAAAGACCATCGCCGAATTGTCCCTCTGGATCCGCTATATAAAGGGCGCATGATGGGGTCTTTCATCCAGCACTCTCCGCTTCCTTCCTCTGTCGGCCTCCTCCAGCAATATTTCGCTTCTTTCGTCTGTCTAGCAAGTCTTACAATCGGTCATGGCATCATCCCTCGTCACCCCATTTTTACGCGCTTACGACGAGCATAAGAGCCTGCGTCTGCGACTGCGCCTTCTGTCGCTACAGCGACCAATAAACCCCATGTCAAAATGGACGCTGCTCATCCGCGTCACCGTAAGAGGAAGGCCAAAGTTGCTGTTACGCATCAGAGCAGACTCGATAAGGTTAGCAAGAGCTAAAGGAAATCTAAGGCAGTCAATGGTCGTATGTCTTCGTTTCGTTATACTTGGCACTGACGAGTTCGAGTGTAGCTACTCCAACCACCGCCGCGAAGGCTTTGCAGACGCCAACACGTCCCTCTGGTCACAAAGCACCAACCGATACGCTCCCTCGTAATACGTGTCGCCACAACCCATCTCCCGTTCAATCGCCCATCCGAGGATCTCCAAGCGATACTGAATTGATGACTCTGGACTGTGAAGACGAAGCTGCCACCGTACCTGCGCCGCTGAACTTCCACCTTCCATCTCTTCAACCGGAGTGGAGATCTAGGACGCCCCCTTTGAATCGCTTTTCGACTCGAGTATATCTTCCGCTTTCTTCCGCTCCGTTGACGCCTTGGCCTCCACCTGTTCAGCCTGAATATGTCGACCGACGTGCTCAGACCTTGATCTTGTCTGGAGTCGATATTGAGGCGCTTGGAACTCTATTTGCATTTGCTTCAATACAGTGCCTCCCGAAGTTCTCGTTCCATGCCAAGCTTTAGCTACTTATGGTCTCTCATTCCAAGATTATGCTTTCTCTACAAATTGTTGTCTTCTGTACCTATTTTCAATGACATTCAGCCACTGCTATCAATTCGCGACCGAAGTCCGCCAGGTTTCATGGGCATTATCCATTTGACTGGATCATGAAGACGCATACAAGGGAGACCGGGATAGATGAAGCTCGAGAGGTTACAAAAATTACTCTAGAACACTCCAATTGACGAGCCTGGGTAGTTGGTAGACCACTTCCGCGTCCATAGCATCGTTTGTGCTCCAATGGACATCACAGAAGAGCATAGACTCATTGGACTGAGAAAAAACAACAACGAAGAGGCCAGGATGAGGGATAGTAGCCGCTAGACCAACTAGCCACGATGGTGTGACGGAAGGCAAAGTACGCATCGGACTCCATCGTTGGGCTTTGGATAACACAACATAGTACCAAAAACTAACATACACAGCGACGAGCGTCCATGTGGTTTATCCGCTCGACCAGACAACCCCGCACTTGTGACTTCAGTATTGAATTGAAATACCACTGCAATCAAGCGAACTCACGGACCAAAAACTTTGGGGTAATCAAACGCTACAATCTCCCATCAAGTCTAGTATCCGATGAGCTACGTAGACTTGTCCTGATACTAGCATGATACCTCACATTGCATGTAAAAGATATAAGCAGTACGCTTTGTAGAAACAGTGAATTGCCGTGTCTGCGGTAAGAGCGGGGGTGGGGGCGAAAGCTACTTTACTTGTACCCAGTCGTGTTCCCGGGCACCATTCATCGGCATACGCATCTATCCCTCGAGTGGTCGACTGATAAACGACACCACCCACCTTCCGAACAAGATTGTCATTCCTCAACAACCAAGGTGAAAGACAAAGCTTCAAACGGCCAACGATACCAAAACATGATCACACCAGTTCATGAGCCTCGTAGCCGGTAAGCGAAGGAAGCTTCCGTCGACATGCGCGCAGAGAATGGTAAGAATCATTCCCCGGCAAAGTACTAGGCGAGTCAAGTCCTCAAGAAAAAATTCCCACAACCTCAATTCATACATAGCTAGCCGCTTGACCAACGAGCCGCGACGTTTCCCTGTGTATGAGCTTAGTGCAAGCAGAAACGAGCGAGAGACACGAGCTAAAAAACCCATTAAAATGTTTGAGCGCCTTGCGAACTGAATAAAGAGGACATGGCTGATCCGGTGAACCAGACGCCCTCGAGAGTCGACCGTAACACCCTCTCGAACGGACAGAAGCCCAAACGATCTAGACAAAAAAGTAGAGGTCGACACCGTGATTATCCAAGAATCGAGCCTCGTACCCAGTGACTTGAGCTACGTAGGATCGGATTGAGGTCTCGTCCGTAGCCAGAGACGACACCACTGACAGCGCGACCTCGGCCAGGTAATCATTCAAGCAAGTATGGAGGACTTTGAGACATGAGAAGAAGTGAAAAACCATTCAAGAGATAAAACCACGGGTTACTTACTAGCCACTTGACCAGATGGTCCCACGAGAGGATGACGCCAGCCGGCTGCCTAGAGTTCCAATGGGACGTCGCGGCAAAGACGAGAGGCGTGGAACAGCGCATTCGGAGAGAAAAAAGACCATAATCACCAATGGCTAGCCGCTTGACCAACGCGCCACCGCTGGACATTCTACACTTGATCATAGACGAATACTCTGTCAATTCAAAGCCAACTCTCGCATCGCATCGGAATCGTCAAGAAGCACTGAGCGCGTGCCATCAAGTTCGAACAGATCATTTGGAGGGATTAACGTTATCCTAGCTGGCGATCTTCATCAGTTCCTGCCAGCAACTTGTGTACATCGCGACGCACTATATTACATGCTCTGAACAGCAATGCAACTTGGCTTTCGCATCGTTTCCGATTTCACTGTTAATCCTGGGTAGTTAGTTGCGCACTGCCCGCCTAGCAAAAGCGTTAAACAAAGCACCCTGCATGGGACAAGGCTGCGAGTTCGACACTCGCGGTGGGCTTGGATCAGGATATTCGTCCGACTACTTTTCGAAGTTTTCATCCAAAACGAAGTAAACGGCAGAAAAATATCCAATGCCCGCAATCCCAGGGCTCACCGCTCGAATATTTGAAGACATGTCCAAGAGATGGCCCAAATCCCACCAACACCTACACCAGGCGCGCAAAGTGTTCACCGCTACTTGAAGCCTAAGCATGATATCACATTCATCGCGAGTCGCAGTGTAGGCGTAGTCCGAGTCCGCTGAATTTCGATGACCACGGGCGTAGACAGTTGCCATCTGGACTGTATTGAGATAAAAGGACGATTCCTTCAACAACAAGCGGAAATTTCGACTAAAACGAATGCCGCACATTACAGGGCAATTCCTGAGGTTTGCCCTAGATCCAAGGTGTGTGTGCATGAAGCCTCCCACGTTGTTCCTTGATAAGGCCTATTAAAGAATAATACATTAACCGATAGCAAAGTACAAGTAACAACACAATGATACACGGATTACGATGCCTTTGCCTTCCCATTCGGCTCGGAAGGTATAGGCGGCGCCTGCGGAGACGGTATTGGTGCAACCAGTGGCTCCGCCTTGGCGCCATACAGCCCCAAAAGCACACGATCCACCGCAATCTCCTTTGCCTCCTTCTCCCTCTGAAGCTGCGCCTTGGCTATTCGCAGCTCCTCCATCAACAGATCGTGCTGTTCCTGGGCATACCGATACTTGGCCTTCATGAGAAGGTACATGACCTGATGCTGCGAGCGGCCCTGTATCTTGCCTGATACGGGGTCGTACATCTGCAGGAGATGCTGTGGGATGACATCGGGGGTGGAGGAGGAAGAGTTGTATCCCTCGTCGTCTTCGTGGGGTTGTTGTCGTCGGAGTGGTGAAGGCGATCGCGTGCTGCTGCCTGCGCGGACGTGGATGAAGGGGTCGCGGGGAGCAGCGGCATTGTTGAAATCCATGACCTCTCCTTCGGGATTGACATTGAAGGCAAAGGTGCTGAGAGTGGGGGTG
>QLPD01000517.1:0-11529 GCA_003314085.1 Hymenopellis raphanipes
ACACCCAAAACAGCTCAGATGTTTGGAAAATAATATTTCGTCATTTAGAAGAGCATATGTTTCAAGGGTGATTACCCGCAGTATGAGAGTATACTGACTAAGTTGGAGGTTGTTCTAGCCAAAGCGCGTACATCGGTTATCAGAGCGAACCGTTATGTCTCGGTAAGCTGGTTAATAATTCAGGGTCTCTAAGCTGCGTTAAACATCAAGCTAGGGAACTATGTTAGTACGCACGAGCGTTGAAACAGATGTGATTCCCAGCTACCAGTCGAGCGACCGATTTTGTCATGCTCGCGGAGTCATCTCATAACCGTTAGCATGCAACGTCATTCAAGTTGCGAGCAGATAAATGACAAGAGCGGTACGCTTGAACGCAAGTCGCTCTCGCGCGACGTTTGAAGCGATGATCGTGGTGTGGGATCAAGGGACAGAATAGGCCTCGCGAAAGGCAGAGCCAAACCCCACCAAACAGCGCGTTGCTGCTGTGGCGCGGTGTAACATTAAATATTAAATAGTCTGTCCAGCTGGCGGGCAGTCCAGGTTCATCAGTAGGTGCATCGAAGCCATTTTTTGGAATAACACAATGATTATTACACACATACAAAGACAGATTTACACCTGGTAGTACTGTACATGGAACACCAACTCCCAAAACAGAAATTGAGAAAGTAGAACATAGAATAGAATTGTTACCACCAATACTGAAAATACTGGGGGACGAAACGAAAGTGTAGAAGATTGGCAAGAAACCCATCATGCCGAGCCCGCTGACGAGGCCTCTCTTGCCCGTCTTCTTCGGCCTCCTCTCTGGCGGGCTTACGCCTGCGGCCGCCTTCATCTGGACTGACAGAGCTACCAAGAGCATGTCCCGCCACCACAGAAGACCCTCCTGCCCGCTTCAGATGCCGAGGCCCATCTTCCCTGCTTTTGTCGTCCTCCTCTCTGGCATGCTTACGTTCGCGCCCGTCTTCGTTCCGACTGAGGGTGCTACCGAGAGCATGCTGGTCCGCCACCACAGAAGACACGCCCACTTCTTCTCTGTCTAGCCTCAGTCGACCTTGCGAACCAGTCCCAGCCACAGGAGTGGGCGACGCCAAGTTGTGATCACCAAGACTCGCAACGGAATGGGTAGCTGGTAAATAATCTGGGTTGAAAAGACCTAGGGTGCTGGTGATGGCATTTACAGGCGGCATGTTAAAGAAATCAATGTCGGAAATAGCACTATCGTTGACCTGCGATGGCTGCAAAAGCAGAACATTCGAAACAGGATTCGAGCGTACTAGCCTAGTACCCGCGATGGGCAAAAGTGGGTCCTGTGCAAGGTTTGAGCTTCGTAGGGGGCTGGACGGCGCAAGGGATGGTGAAGAAGCGATGGTAGGATTTTGGTTCTCCTCGCCTTGTGTCGATAGATTTTCTGGGGTTTCGTCTGGTGCACTGTAGGCGGTTGCTTCGAGGCCTTCGACGGATTCTTCAGCGTCTCGGTCCAGTGTGGCTTCGACGTCCTCGGAGAGCGTGGCAACGATGTCACCGCTCAGCATGGCGTCAGGTTTCACAAGGGAAACATATCCGGGTCTGCCAGCCGTTAGAGCTTGAGGAATGACAAGTGGGGAATCGGGCTCCAGGGAGGATGGGTCTGTGCCAATAGCGATGTGTGTGGGACTAAACCTAGGATCAAGAATAGGCAATATTGGGACGGAATTGGTCGAGGGCGCCATAGGAGATACTCGAGGCGAGTGAGAGACGGCGCTTGCTGGACTATCTTTGACAAGGTGGGTCGTCACATCGTCATCCAAGGCGAGCGTTGGCGGCGGTGCGTTTTCCTTGTCGGCGACTTCTTCGCTTCCCGCTGCCCCTACAAGCTCCCGCCTAGCAATGCACCATTCTCGGACCATATCAACAGCAATATTGTCATAGCGATCCTCCACAGAATGCCATAGTCTCAGAGCCGGCACGCCAAGAGGAAAGGCAAGGAGAATCTGGGCAAGCTCTGTGGTGCTAAGTCGGTTGCCTAATTTGTCGGTAGGGATAGCATGCGACATAGTTTGATTGACTTCGTATTTCTCGGCGAGACTGAGGGCAGTCCGTTCCATAAGGGTGACGAACGAAGGATGATGGGACACATGAAGAGCCATGGACTACAACTGTGAGCAGTGCTGCAATGACAATAATCAAGACAGCATACTGACTTTATGGGTTACGAGGGGTTACGCAAAGAATCGCCTGGGCTAGGAAGAGAGAACGTTGGTAGCAGTGGTCGATCTTGGTCGATGGAAGAAGACAAGAGGGTGTAATCCCAAAATGGACAGGATCGTCATGGCCGACGACACGTGGCTAGCACTTGCTCGAATTCATAAAAAATATAGTCACTGTAGAACAAGGTAGGGCAGTTGGATGATAGTTTGGGGTGTGTGTGGTGGTGGTGGTGGGGGTTAGTTGATAGTGGGGTGTAGTGTTGTGTATGAGAGTCTGAGCTGAATGACCCCGACATGTCTGTTGTTTAGTTCTCATACGTAGAGTTGTTAAACAGCTTCCATGAGTACGGCCGTGACCTGCTCACCTCTCAAGATACAATGTTCACGTTTCAAACTGCTGCTGGTGTTTGTTATTTGCCTTTTAATGAAGGAGTTGTAGGGGTGAATGAGGGGTTGTTGATCATGGAGATCGTCGCCATCGGAGGAACGATTATCTTCCTCCTCGTTTAGAAAAATTGAGACTACCTTCAACCATTAATCAGTCTTACTCTTAGTCCCGTTGTCTGCTCGCACTTCTTGGGAGTGGACAAAACAGAAACTTCTCACAGTGCTGCTACATTCGACAAAGCCCCGCCCTTTCTACTTCAGTGAAGAAAAATACTCAAAGGGAAACACGGTACGTTTGCCTTCTCATCTTCTCCTTCGAACGAGGCACGTCGTGAGATAAGGCAAGGAGGATATCCGCAACATCTGCCACAGTGAGAGGGTTGGCCGTTTTGTTGATGGGTATATCGGATGACGAAGTGCATTGGGTTCGTACTCATCAGCGAGGGTCATGGCAGCCCGTTCCATACGGGCGTTGAAGGAGGGATCATGAGAAAAGGCGGCCATGGCTTGGGATTCATAAGCAGTGCTAGAATAACGGACAATCAAGATAATACCGTTCTGATGGGTTCAAGGGGGTAACGAGGGATCGCCTAGGCTGGGTAGAAAGAAAGCTGATAGTGGTAGGGCGTAATCCAAAAATGGAAGAGATCGCCACCTAGCGCCGCGACGCGTGCCTACATACTTGATTGAAAACGATAGTAGTGTGTAGTGGGTTAGTTTTTAGGGTAGTTTGTCGATAGTGTGGGGTAGTGTTGCGTGAGAGTATGAACTCGGTGGGTCCAGGCGTGTCTGTTATTAGAGCAGATACCGATGTTGCCAGCACTGAACAGTACGCGGAGACCCGCTCACCTCTCAGAATACTATGTTCATGGTTCAAGCTGCCACTTACTTTTTCGTGTTGCCTTCTAGTGAAGGAGCTGTAGGGGTGCATGAGGGGTTAATCCTGAAAACAAGTGTGATCATCATCATCGGTACGCGGACGATTTTTACTCCTAACCTTAGTTGTCTTTTCGCAAGTGGGCTAGACAGAATCTCGATTGAAGCGCGCTATTGTAAAGGTGGATAAACAGAACGAGGAGACAACAATCAAACTCCGAATTCAGATTTCAAGCATTATCCCCTCCTTCCAAGTTCCTAATAGCGAAGAATCCATCAGTCTCCAGCCCCATACTCGTGGCACTCTCTCCATACGAAAGCCAATACGAGAGCTTGTTTAGAATGTGAGCTGTACGCGCGTTAGTACAGGGGTCAACCAGGCGTCAAGAAGAACAAGTAGCCAAAGACGTACATCCTTGAAGAATGATATCCATGCTTTCGAGACTGCTAACACTTCGGGATCAGTGCTGAGGAGAATCTCTGACATATCCAAGAGCGCCGTGGGATTACCAAAGACGAACGGCATCTGCTGCGAACAGTTCGGATTGAGAGTAGCTTGCTCAAGAGTCTGAGATTAAATCTCCCTCGATAACGCCATATCTCTGAGCATCAGCATAAGCTGTAGCGTTCAAATATTGTGGTGCCCGATAGACGAAACTCAGGGAAGCGACATTATCTGTACGCGACGGGAGGGTGAATAAAGGTTCTGAGAACAGGTGGTCGACTTACATCAACCGACTACAGTGCCACGATCCGCTCTGAATATACTAGGTGCTTCGGTGGCGGATGCTGCGTACTCAGGCAAAGTACAAAAAGAGTGCCATGTTACATAAACGATTGATTGGTATTCCGTTGAACGCGGTTTCGCGTTTGCAGTCGCGAATGGGAAACAACATGATGGTTCGAAGCAAGGACTCTACACTTGTGTGACACCATTCATATGACGTGACTGTCGAAGATTTGTCACGCTGGGGACTTCTTCCAGACACCAACTGGTCAGATTTCATTGTGGTAGACCAAAGTTGAGGTCTGCTCAATCACAGGCTGACCAGTTTGTATACTACCGGTCTACGAGTACTGCTGCCTCTCCCTTGTACGTATCTGTCATGCTCAACCGACGGCCTAACTCACAGCTGCGCAGGAGGCATTTGCAGCCGCCAGGATGGCCCGTTGTTCAGATCTTCCTCCAGAACTCATCGCACTCATCATCAACCTCTACCGTGGCGCTAAATTAACCCTCCGCCAGTGCTCCTTAGTCTGCCGCGCGTGGCGTTCTCCAAGCCAGCGTCGACTCTTCCACACATTTCGATTCTTTAACTTGGTGATAAAAGTTGTCCCTTTCCGCAATTTCCTCCTAGGCGCTCCACACCTTGGTGTCTATGTTCGAGAGATCACTGTCGCCGCCATCAACTATAAATCTGATTTTGTTGCCGATGCCACTGACAGGGAAAACGTCCAAAACCTCTTTTCTCTATTCCCAAATATAACCAAAATCCAAGCAAGCTGCTTGGCATCATCCCCTTTCCTGTTCACAAATAGCCTGCTACGACAATGCCGCGAACTTCGCAAGTTCTCAATTGCAGGTCCCCTCAAACTTATGGACGTCGTTTCCCCGACCGCTATATTTCCTAGCTTTGAAGGCACGAACGTGAAAAGCCTCGATATTAGAACCCTGGAGATGCCATCTGCGCTAGACAGTCCTCTGAATCTGGATGCCGTAGTGCGTTCCGTAGAGCGCCTTTCCCTCAGTTCCTCACGCAATTTCTCTGTGTGGCATCCCTATTTCCGAAGTATTCTTCCGCGCTGGAGCGAGCTGAAAGTTCTGTGTGGTGTAGACAGCATACAGACATGGGGCGATGTGCTACGAGTCATCAACCTTTCACATCTTCGTCGATTACATGTTCGTGTATCCATTTGTGAGTTCTACTACCTTGCTCCAGCTTTCCTCCTAACTGTGCCTAAGATCTTGTTCCCGATATCATAACCCCACAGTACCCACATGATGATGCTTCTCCTCTCGCACCAAATCTCGAGCATCTCCTCTTGACTACTGAGGTCACTTACGTGGTCGTGGACAATCTCAGCATTGAGGTGGTCTTCAGTATGGTCGAGTGGTATCTATCTACGTTCACGGCATTGTCCCAAGGCGGGGGATGTACGCTGAAGGAACTCACGCTTACCGTGATGGCTCTCGAGGATTCCGCTGTCGCCGCCGCATGGGCAAAAGTCGATGACGTTCTATCTACAAACACGTTCAGCAGGCTCGAACGCATCCATTTTCTGGACGAGGCAAAAAATCCCATCAAAACGTGGTCATATCCCAACACAGTGAGCATGCTCAAACAAGCGTTGCCCAAATTGTCGAGGGGAGGGAAGTTGGCAGTGTAGGGTACGTCTGACTTGCCGTTATATCTTAGGAGGGTAATTCAAAGCTACCTTCGGTTTCTTACATCATTTATTGCACTCTCTCTACGGTACTTGCTTTTTACAACTGCATGGTGATTAGGCATATTTCATCTTAGGAAAACTGTACATAACCTAGTACTTAGATAGTATGAAATTAGGCTACTCGAACGGTACAAACGGGGTGAATGAAAGTATCTATAACTATCATATCATGTTCTCAAATCAAAGAGATACGCAAATGTATCTTGTGGTGGTCCTCCACATGATTTCGTGCCCTCTCCAATGCTGCAGGGAGCAAGACATGGACACTCTCGAGGCTGGCCGCCGTGGAACTCACTTGACGAAAAGCTAGCGCATGAGAGATTTAGCGGGCTTCGGAGCGTTCACTTCGAGAAGAATGGTCGGCACACGGAATCGATGACTGAGGCAGTGTATCTGGTCCTCGCTTTCAGTCGACGCTGTGGCATTCACCAGTCAATCAATACACGAGAAACGAGTGTCAAGGCTAAAAAAGGAGCGAAAGAAGGCATGTTCAAAGCGAACACAATTATTAAAGAAGGAACGAATGTAACGGGACGAGCAATAAGAAAACACCAGCAATCAGCCTCCTACGGAAGAAACTCTTCAGGTCGCGCATTGATGAACGCTATGCCGTCCTTCCTGTAATCATCCGACTCAACAAAGGATCCCTGAGCGTCAAACACCATATTCGAAGCGCTCTCCGCATATGAGGGCCAATACGGCAGGCCACTCAGAACGTGATTCGGGTTCAGCTACAGGTTATGATGAGTTCAAGAATGGAGAGGGCAAGGTCTTCGTAAAGCGTACATTGGCTGCGAATGATATCCAAGCTGCCATTATGCTTTTAGAGACGGCCAACACCGCGGGATCGGTGCCCAAGGAGACCTCATATATATCCGTAAGGTTCGTGGGATTGCCAAAGACGAAGGGTATCTTGAGACTCATTAGTGTGGGGACACGACTCAAATGCAAGCCCACACCTCATTATAATGAGTGACGGCTATCAGAATGTCGCCGGTGAGTGCGGCCGGAATTCGCTCTGCGCGAGTGTTGAACTGTTACAGCGGAATCAGAGGCTTTTCTTCACCAGCTCGAAACTCCGCAGCTTACTCTGTACGAATAGGCAATCTGCGACCAGTTTGTCATCACTTCGCACTGGTGCCTCCTGGGTCCGTGCATGACTATATCACCAGCAAGACTCGCAGACCGTTTGTATTGTAGTCCATGCTCGGTAAAATTGACGCCCCCGTCTCCAGTCCCATACGGACAGCCCAGGCTAGGGTCATTCGGGTACAATTCGAGCACCTTGGTTGCACTGTCGGCGCTGATGTCTGAAGTCCACTGGTGGCCGATTCCATCGAGGGGGGAATCAGCAGAGGAAGATAGCGACAGAGGAAGGGATTTACTGGTAAGGAAAGCAAAGAACTCCTCATCCGTATTGATTCCATTCCATCCTATGGCAGTCGCAGTGCCTTCATCCTACCGCAGGCTTACAGTCGGCAACATGATCAGTACTGATTCAAGCAAATAGACCATACAGTGTTGGCGCCAAGCAATCCAGTAACACTCTTATCAAACCGTCCCGATTCGAAAAGCTTGGTAGGAGAATCGGGGAGGAAGTCGCCGTCGATGATGGGTCCAAGGATGTCTGTTGCGTGTGGTGCAGATACAGCAAATAAAACATCATATGGGACGGATCTGAGGCAGTCCAACGTGTCGACAGAGGAAGCACAGCCCGTTTGGTTAACGATGTCGTCGTACGACGCTTGCAGACGCTGGAAATCGTCTGAAGACACCATAAGCGAGGTCAAGTTGAGAACTGTACGGTTAACTTACACCCAACCATCGAACCACTCTCTTGTATGGCACCTCTGAACAAACCGGTTTCGCCTTCTTCGCCGCCGTACGCAAGAACTTGCGCGATGACGCTGACAGACCCTGCGGATTCGCCCCAGATTGTCACTTTGCTTGGGTCTGACGAAGAGTAAGCATGCAGCGTTCAATACCATCTCAGCGCTCGCCAACCTCCACCGAACGACGCGATATTCTCTTGAATCCAGCGCAGAGCCAGGCGTTGGTCCTTTAAGCCAAGATTAGCATTTCCGGATTGGACAATTTCCTCCGACGCGAGAAACCCAAACGCTGCCAATCTAACAATCAAAATAAACCAAAACTGCACGGAATGCCCAAACTGTCCGCGTACCGATAGTTCAGTGACACCGCAATGATGGGTTCGTCTATTTGAACGGACTCTTGAACAATATACGAGAGATTATAGACCGGTGAGGACGACGTTCCAGAGATATAACCTCCGCCGTAGATCCATACTGCATCAGAGTCAGCGACACATCGCAAATAAGGGGGGAAAAGTGGACCTAGTACAGGCAAATCGCTAAGCTCTGAGTCCGGACGAACAATATTAAGTGTCAAACAATCTTCTGATTGGTACTCCGCTGTGCCAGTTCCAACAGCTACGCGCTTCGTTAAAACATTTTAATACTGGACAAGCGCGAATACTCACCCAAAGGCCCAAGCTGTGAGAGAGACATCAGTAGTTGTAAGAGAACACACCGAACATGCCATACCTGAGGACAACTCCACCCATAACTCGTCGCATTCAATCCCTCTTCGCCAAACGCCGTATCCCAAACCTGAGGATTCCGAAGCCTCAGGCTGTCCACAGGCGGTTTAGCGAATGGTATACCGAGAAAAACATCCTGCGCGAATTCTTCCAGATGGAGTCCGTTAACGGTGCCGTTGCTAATACTTGCAGTTGGCGCGCCTTGCGCCAACAAAGCGAGCAGAGACACTATAAACGCGATGCTCTGGGGGGCCATAGTGTATTGAGCTTTTCCCGACCAGCAGAGGCTGGTTAAGTAGGTGACTTTATGAAATTCGTAGGCGAGTGCTGACAAAGGCCGTTTTCGAAGGTGATTACTCACTCCATGAGTTCTAGGGCTGACTAATGAGCGCAGCCGACGCCCTTAAATTCGCATCAATACGAGCCTTTAAACGGATACAGTCCCGACGTACAGTGAACGATATGATTCATGCAGTCAGCACAATCTACAGACGTCTGTCATGGAAGGGGGAGATTGGGGGGAGATAACAGCGACCACGAAGGGCGGCTGGAAGACCTTGAGGATCTGTCTGTTCACGATGCAGGGTTCCCAACTTCGTCAACGTCATCCGAGTGGCTGCCTGACAAGTTTAGACATCTATTTTCGCATGTAATTCGCGTTTAGGCCTAGCAAAGAATATTTTGCGGACGAAGTAACAGCAGAGTCTGCCTAGCAACACGAAGTAAGAGCGCGGCGATGGTGGTGGCAAGCAAGTTGCCCGTGCGTGACATGTGATGTGACCACTGCATGGAAAGAGATGGAAAATCCTTGAATTTCTGCACCCACTACTCAACAAAGGCTCTGCAAACAGAAACTAGCCTGATTGAACACGTGTTTAGTGATCTAAATGAGAATGATCATTCTTGAAAACGTATGCAAACTCGTTAACCGAAATCCGAAAAGCGACAACCTGGTCGCATAATGATATACGAAGATGGTCGTCGAAGACATGTAACGTCGTATGAATGGATAGCGTAGAATATGCATCAGAAGGATCACATAATAATGGCCATGACTACACCGACGAGGGCGAGCGGCGTCAATGATAGGGAGAAGGTGGATGCGCCATTCGTGTCGCCGCTTGTTGTGGAAGCAGAATTAGAGGCTGTCGATGTAGAAGCACTACAACCAAGTCAGAAACAGAGGCGATAAAATGAAAACAATACGCACTCGCTCGTCGCAGTAGCGGTTCCAGATGATGCAGAAAGAGATACATCCACCGTGACACCCTACCGAGCGTCAGCACTGTGCATCTAGGCTAACTCAAGAAAATACATACAACACTCTTGCAAAGCGCCTCTGCGACCTGTACCGCCGTGTTTAATTCATCCGCGCTACACGTGGATTGGAAACAGGCGGCCGAAGAGTTAACGAAGGCCGAGGACTTGCACAGGCATGTTTGGTCGGTCGATGAACATCCTGAAGCATCTGCGCTCTGAATGCAAGTCATTGCGCAGTCTATATGTCACCGGTCAGATTAAAAAATGCGGGACGGAAACAGGACGAATGCATACCAGGCAAATCAGACTGGCGCGGATAGAGGGACATTCCGCTGGCTGCAGACGCAACGAGGAGGATGATAGAGAAGCGCATTGTAGAATATGGTTCGTTAGGAGTTGTGGAGGGGATACACAAAGAGCGCGTCAAGGAGCGAGGACGGAAGGAAAGCTAAAAGCTGATTTTCCATGGCTCAGTTCAGAATCTTTTATACACGGTTGCCGATGACGCAAGACAAAGGACCGAAAGAGAGGATAAAGAATAGGCAGATCGTATTATCCATCTCGTATACGGCACAAAGAGCACAATGGCAGATTGAGAACAATGAAGAGAGCCTTGAGGCAAGTTTGAATGAAGCCGGGATGCCGGTATTTGCACGCCGGCTATCGGTCCGAATGCCGGCCTGGCGCCAAGCTCCAAAAACACTTTGGCTTGCTTCAAGAGCAGCAATTGGAGTGTCTGTTAAACGCTGAAAGATTGTAATCTAGTGAGCCTCTACAAATGTGCGTCTGTACAGTAAATCATGGACAAGATACAGGGGCCAGCCGAGCCGTAGTAGGAAAAGTTGAGGAAAAGCTCCCGGCCGCTTTGTACTTCCATGTTCGCCAACGGCCCAGTGCTCACTGTCCTCCTTGGTTCCAGCGTTTGGTTTGACCTGATGCCCCGTAAATGTCTAGCACGCAAAGACGGCCGTCTCATTGCTTTCAACATTAGTATCCCTTGAACTCACTGATCTATGTAACTGTGAAGAACTAGAGAGCCATATTCCCTTGAAGACGTGAATGCTCTGTCTGGTATTGTTTAAAAGATTTAAGACCAATGAACCCCTTGGTTCTGTCGACATATTAATTCTTTGTCAAACGTGAATGGACGAGCGCGAAGAGTATCAGACTCAGGCAATCGAGTGGACTCGACACTTCATGCTGATTCTTTTTCAAATGCCTCCCAAGCTTGTTCCTTTTGACCTCGGCACTCGGTGTTCTGATGTTCCTACATAGTCTCCCGAAGGCAGACTCAAACACTTGAGATGTTCCTGATACCACGACCTGCCAAGTAAGAACCTCCAAACAGTTAAGTCTTCTGAATCGGCGCGCCCTCCTCCCTTGCCATCTACAGGAACCCTCGCCACAGTAAATAACTGGGGCGATTAGGCATCAGTTCGACTATCATCACCTCAACACACGGCCGACCTCAACGCGCCATACCCGCACATCTATCCTGGGAACGACACTCGAGACCTTGCTCGAGAACCAATGCAAATACAAAGTCACTTCCCACTCAACCACCCCGCGCTTCACGGGGGTGAAAGGGGACAACGGCGTGCTGGAAGGACAACTTTGTAAGAGGATACCGCGCGGCCTACTGGAGAGGCGACCTCGGGCGGCAGTTTAAGGGGAGATTATCTTCGCATGGACTTGCCCGGAGATTCTGAGAAGACAGTGCCTGCCGCACCTTAGAACTTCCTGCGAATACCCGCACTGTGGAATCTGTTTATAGCAGCGAGCAAGGTAAGGTATTATTATTAGTCG
>QLPD01000518.1:0-24975 GCA_003314085.1 Hymenopellis raphanipes
TCCCGAAACAAAGACGATACCACTGGAACGCATGGACGAGCTCTTCGCCGCGGATGTACGCCCTTGGAATGCTCATCGCATCGTGATGGAGCGTATCAAAGACAACATGCATGTCGCAGAGACGGGGATGTCTACGCCAGACTTCAAAAGCGAAGACGTAAAATTCGAGCACAAGTGATATATGTCTCGAATCATGATGGATGTATGATGAACAGTGTACGCTACTATTCCATGAAGAAATGAAGGCCTGTACCAACTCGTGAGACGATTCAAACCTGATTGAATTTGAAACGAACAATCCGCCAAATAAGCTCCTTGATGGATGTAGTAGGTCCATACCAGGCATGAAGGTTCATGGCATGGTGCCATGCGACGAGGAGATCGCTGGGAGCCCTGTTGTGCACAAGGGCGAGGGTGCCGATAACAGCAAGAGCGGGCGTCCAGGAATGGAATAACCGTGATTCGGCGTATTGCGGGTGAGACTGTGCAACTTGTATGTCTAGCACAATCGTCCAGCTTCACCGAATGACGAGCTTATTCCGTACCCCTCATTATTCTCATGGGTCGCCATTGGCCTAGTGAAGATTTCTATGGCGCGGAGATCATCGTCCGTGCTCATGAACTCCTCAATGATCCGAATTTGCAGGCGGATACGGAACTCACCTTACCCTATCGAAAGAAAGTGGAGGAGTCTTTGGTTGAGTGAGTACAGTACTCTTCATGGCGACGAGGTTGACATTACTGATCCTTTCTCCTATATTTACCAGTGTAGAAAAGGCCGTTGTTGAGATTTCGTTTGATTCTACGGGATCTGCTTTCTTCAAGTTCCGATACTACAGCTCCTTTGCGTTCAGGTGGAAAATAAAAGACCTTACTGCCGTTTGCAAAATAGTTGGCGGAGCTGCCTTTTTCGGTCAACGCGTTTTTTTCGATCATTTTTGGGGTATTTACTTGTATCGACTGTATCTCCTCTGAATATGCATATTTTAGCCCCGTTCCTTTTACATTTTGAGACTTTAGAGTGTATAGAAGGCCCTCGTCCAACCGGTATGTGTTTATAGCACGTCTAGCACCGGCGGTAGTGGCGTCACGATGCTACTCAATGGGCTGAGCTCCAAAAATTCATTTCAGACACTAATGGTGAACGGAGGCTTGAATCATGTACTATAGTATGTCATTCGGGTGTCCACGAAGTTTGAGCGCTTAATATTGAGGCGTTCGCGAGCAGCACCGGATTGAACAGTGGCGCAAGTGATCGAGCATGCCTTGCCACTCTTACCATCGCGTACAAACACAGTGAAGGGCAAGGACCCTCCGGATAGCTCTCAGAGTCATTCTTCTTGATGTCTGACTGGCCAGAATAGCGGTCACATCGAGTTACCCATGTCGCAACGTGTCGAAAAGATACATAGAGCATACAATTCATTCTTCATCAAATCCTTCAGCGGGCAGCCTCATGGCAGTATCTTCCAAGTAATTTACAATCTGGACACCCCTCGCCAAGTTTAGACCTCGTGGTAAGAGACAAGGCGCGTCTGATGACTCCGATCACCTGCGCCTCCATTCGGTCCAGCGCTGCTCGTGAACGTGAGCATACTAAGCTCTCAAACTTGGTGTGCACTCAAATAACATTCTAGAGGATATGATTTGAGCTCCCGTTCATGCTCATTGTGTGAAATGAATTTTTAAAGCTCATCCGATTGAGTAGCACAATGATGCTACTACCGCCAGTGCTAGACCTGCTACAAATACCTACCGGTTGGACGAGGGTGTTCTATGCATTCTAACATCTCGAAATAGAAAAGGAATGGTGCCAAAATATGTATATTCAGAGGAGATATGGTCAATACAAGTAAATACCCCAAAAATGATCGAAAAAAACGCGTTGACCGAAAAAGGCAGCTCCGCCAACTATTTTGCAAACGGCAGTAATGGGGCCAATCAATCATATCTTACGGCCCTTGAGTGTCATGGCGGACGCCACCGTATTCCAGGGATTCCTATACGGATTCCCTCCGACCCATGCCCCGATCCTGTGCATCGCGAGCTCGGAGACGATTTCTGTCGGTGTGGCATTAAGACGGACCATGGAGTCGAGGGCGGAAAGGCGGAATATTACCGCTTCGGCGGTATCTTATGCATTCCGAGTCCCACCTGCCCTCCATGTAGTGAAGGATGTTTGGTGTCTCGTGATTGGGCTATGAAGATGGGGGAGAAGCGCCGGCGGCAGTAAACCATCTGCTCGCTTTAATCGAGGCATAAGCTTGTACACCGTCGTCTCTTGTTTCATTATCAGACCAAACAATCATTCCATGTTTTTCTATTCTTCGGTGTCCTCGACCTGTCAAAACAAATTGAGCGGTGCAAGTTATTGCAGAGACGGCCGAGACGGTTGTTATTCCGGGCCGAAGTTTTAAAGAACGAATTAAGAAAAGAAGGGTGACTCGTACTACTTCTTACTTTCGATTTGCTCGTCTTGACCTTCTGCACGCTGCACACTCTTCCTTTATCGACGCTCCGACATCCAGTTGTCTGCTGGTAGACCGCGCAATGTACCGATGGAACAGAGCATAAGAAAATGCCACAATCATCTGCGACATCGACGGCGGCCGCGCTGACACCGCCCATCGGATGACCATCAGCTTGAATTATCGACTACGATCTTTCTCAGCTAGGTTCTGCATCATCGGCGGTGTTGTATATGTCGAGACTTGCATCGTTTGGTCAGTGATTCCAATAGTTTGGTCGTATACTCACTTGTCACTTCCCCTGATTGAAACTCAAACTTGAACTTGCGTGAAGTGTCGTTCTTTGTATCAGATTGGTTTTCCGCGACGACTGTGTGTAAAAAACAGCTTGGCAATGAATGGACACGTACTGGGAAGTACATCTTCGACGTTGAAATATTGATCATGAAAGCAGAAGCCAGCAGGAAATACTTGGGCCAGTACAACAGCAAATTTATTAAGATTACAACACACAGGTTTACCACAAAGGCAAAGAAATTCCAAAAATTATTGAGGTGGAGCGATCCACATCTCGACTGCATGAATCCCCGAAGAGTAAAGGGCCACTCTCGAGATATAACACTCCCTCCTACGAATCGGGGGCACCATGCTACCCGCCCGTATCTGCTCCTAAGCCAAACACCCACGACCGAAACAGTCATGAGAGCCAGGCAAACAGCCGCGCAAAAAGGTACCCATCATTCACAGACACCCCGCTCAACAAAGAGCAGCACCACAAGATATGACATAGCCATAGCCTGTCAGCGAACTCACTACAACGACGAAGACATCGCCCGCCTCGGCCGCTCCTCAGTCCGATCCGTCGCCACACATTCTTCGCCCGTCTTCTTGTACGTGAAAATTAACCGCACCTCCCCAAACGCAGGAAGCGTTCCACATAAGCCTCATCCATCAAGAAACACGTCCTCCCGAGCAATCATCCTCATCACGAGACAAGCATGCAGCAATTCCGCACTCCTCGTCGAATCCGTAGACTGTTTCCCAGCGCTCGAGAACGTATCTCTATTGAAGCATCCCGTAGGAGCCCCAATTGCCGGGGAGAACAACAGATCCAACGGAGAAGACACGGAAGCCGATAACATGATCACCAGGCAAATCAAACAACAGTCGACAAGGCGTGCTCCCGACGATTCATCGACATATGCAGCGCTCCCTGTAGTCAAAGGAAATATTAAACAGGTCATTCCATAGAAGAGCGAAATCGAAAGAAGATGGCGACAGCTCAAGGAACTGTGATCTTCGCAGCGCTAAACGAAGCGGTCAAATACATCCAGTCAAATAAGCGGACTGCCAACTGGTACATGGACCAAGGCTCAATGTCTTCTGTGATGCAGATGCCGTGTCCAAGCACATCAAGCGCGGCCGAATACAGACAAGCAACACGGCGATAGACTCGCATCTCGCCATCCTGTCTTGGACGGACAAAATTCGGAGGGCGGCCACATCACACCCAGAGTACAATCAAAATGCCATCCCGAAAGATAGGAAACGCCCACCAAGATTACCTGCGCTGCACCAAAGCGCGACCACGAAAGTCGCCGTCACATGTTTCCTCCGCCAATCACGAGTTTCCTGATAATATCCTCGCGTAATTCCATTCCGATGAACCCATCGCATACAAGATCATTGTCGGCCATGCAGATTTCGATGCGCACGCCGGCGCTTCAGAGCCGCCTCCGAACCGCCGTATGTCTTGCGACGACAGCAGACCCGAAGATGACTCCCTGGCAATCAAGAAATCCGCGTGAAAGGTTACCAGGGTTTGGCTGAGCCAGAGGAGAGGGACACAACGGTCCGGGAGTGCTGAGATTCTGTATGTGGACTTGTGTCTCCGAAGGGACAGAAACGAGCGTGTCACTGGAGACGATGAAACAAATGAGGATGAGGGAATAGATACGGAGAGTGAAGCGGCGAGAATGGTCTTGGAAAGAGACCTGTATGTAGCCCGTCGATGCCGTGATGTAGACGGCGCGCTGTGTGGAATCGGCTCGACCTCTCGTGAACGGCCATTTGGTCCCGCGACGCATCTCTGGTTCCTCACTCTGGTGCCCTTCCTCCGCGAAAAGGAACCGTACGTTTCCGGCATCGCCTTCCCTTTCCAGAGAGCAAGATGTACTCAAAGAATCGGGGTCCCGAGGCGACACATGCACGGTCCTGTGCGAGGCGGTTGGGAAGGAGAAGAGAGCACAAGAAGAACGTTCCGGAGACGCGATATGAGACCGCCACGAGGGATGTCATTGCAGACAAGAACGCGCGCCGTCCACTGGCACCACCGCAAAAATCCAGTCATCCGTTCCTCGTCCCGAGGTCGTCACCCTTACGACCGACGCGACACGCTAAGCCGTTTCACGAGCAGAAAAGAGAAACGCAACACCCCAAATGTACTTAGGGTTAGAATCGCACTCCCATGTTAGGCAGGGAGAGGTTGGCTTCAGTGAAATTGCAAGAAGGATGGGTTCATCAGAAATGGAGAGGGCGTCCGAAGCAGTCCCAGACCGGGGAAAGCGCTCTTGACGGACATGTAGACGGGCGACCTGGGTTGGTGGTTTGAAGGAGAGAAGCGAAAGCGCGTCACAAAGGAAAGGGTCAAGCGCGTACACACAACCAAACAAGTTCGCTGCCGGGATGCCGGCAGACACAACTGTAACAGATGATTCACAGAACGAGCAATGATATTTATTATGGTATCCAGTCCTCTACATTCGACGCCACAGGCGAACTCGGTGGATCTGCGTTCAGGTCTTGGACTGCCACCTCCAAACTCAACCATACTCGCCGCTGCAGAAAGATTCTTCGCAGCTCCTCGTCCAAAGATATAACAAAATCCGCAACATGAACAACCCTTCCATCAAACAAGCCATCTAACGGGAACGGCACCTCATCCTGCGAGTCACCTTGACACCAAAGAAGGATAGCCTTCAGTGTGGCGCGACATTCAGGCCAAGACGAATGCTCCGGACAGAGCCTCAGCAACGCCGAAGTAGGAAGGTCATCTGGATTGAAAACCAGTCTCGCAACGCTCGCATCAGTCGCAAGCATTATAAAGGCGAGAACGAAGTTCCGCGGCTGATGGATATACTCCAAAAAGTCATGCCGCGCCGACTCAGACTCCACAGCAGCCAGTCCAATGATATAGCGATACAACGTGGATGCCTGCCCCGTCTTTACGCAGCTCCATCCAGGGCTTCCCGATTTTAGGTAGACGCCGCTGATCAACACTACCCATGACCCAGCCAGTATTCGTAGCCATTCACCGTCAACGAACGTCCGGTACACCTCTTCGTCTCCATGAGTAAGTAATAAAGACATCATCCCAAGTGTTGATACGGTGCTCTCGGGAAGATACGGCCAATCCTCTCGCCACATCCCGAGGTTGTGATTCAAGTGGTGTGCAGGAAGCGGGAGTAATCGATGAAACGACGGGAGAGTGAATTCGTCCGAGAGTAAGAACCAGCTGGAGAGGGACGTGATATTGTAGAAACAGCGACTGAGCTGAGAGCACACTCGTTCGTCCTCCCCGCGCTCGGGTATAAAATCACAGATAGGCGAGTGATCTATAACCGCCACAACGAAATCGAAGATGGCTGCCACAAATTCCCGGTGTTTAGGATGTATCCGCAACCCGCTACTGGAGTAGTCCTTGAGAAAGTCCCGGAGATTACCCAGAACTTCATCAAGAAGCGTCAAATGATGAACACCGTCTGGAGATCTCTGCTGAGCGAACAACTCCTTGTTAATACCCAAGAGTGCGAATTTACCCGCCTTCAGGATGAGCTGATGGGCTGGGGAAGTATAAGGAGAGCTGAGCGGATCATCAAAACTGACGAGCAAGTTGAGGAGAACATTTTGGAACCAAATATCCGTGAGATGTGAACAGGTAGCTTCTCGGAGCGTCATGACAATATCTCTTTGTAACTGTACGTCTCGCTGTATTTCCATACGGGTACTGTCTATACCGGCAGCGGGAAGGAGAAGGGATATGAGGCAGGCATACATAGGCATGTTGTCATGATCGGCGAGAGTAAAAACGCCGTTGTCGCGCGCGAGTTCAACAATCTTCACCCAGACGAAGCGGTGCAGCTTCAGGTTGCGGGAAGAATAGAGAAACTTCCGAAGCTGGGCCGCGTGTACCTGGTCTCTCCTACCAGTGCTCCAGATGGAGGCGATGAAGCGAGGGTCACTGAAGTTATCATCTTGAATCCAGAACCGTTCGGACAATGAATCCCGGTCTTGAGGAAGGAAGAAGAATGAGCGACTAAGACGCTCGCATAAAACGCTTTCCTCGTTAGATCTGCACTGCAGGGAAACCCAAGGCAGATATGGCCCCACGGAGATCTCGCCCGATTGCGTGAAGAGATGGTCCCGAACGCGTTGCATGTGGTTGTGGTTCTGCCAAAGTGCGCATGCATACTGCTGTATACCGCTTGGAAGCCCACCGATTGCTTGCACCACAAGGCTATGGACATTGGGATTCGACGAGACATTGACTAACCAGTCGAGAGAGTCAACGGAGAGTTTTTGGGCTGCGGATGCAACGGCCTTTGTCTCCATCCCCTTTAACGTCATCGATTGTCCCGTCATGTTGGGAGACGCTGAATGGTCTGGGAGGCGATCATGGAAGAAATGGCCATATAGCCTGTTCGACATTCGGAAGCCATAACAGACGAAATCGGTCAGAGGCGTCTGATACGGGCATTGAGGAAAGAATATAGGCATGGCATTACTGACAAGGTAGAGGACACAGACTACGACCGTGAGGACGCCAACAGCCCATGCCAGCGACGTACGCAGGGGGATGAAGAATAGGATAAGGCCCGCGAGGAAGAGAGCCAGAGCGGCATGCATAATGAGGGGGAGTAGACCAATGATAACGCTTACGCGCCATTTCTGGAGGCCCATGAAGCGGTATTGGCGTACATGACTGCGAGTTCCCGGAGTGCCAGAGGGAGTGGATGTATAGTGGTGTAACCATTGCTTCACCAGAACGGCGGCGAGCGCGACAATAAGACTCGCTGTGAGACTGACAACCCAAAGGCCGTTCACCCAAACAGCATTCGAGTCTGGCTGGAATGCGTCCGCGGGATTTACGGAGGGAAGCGTGATGTTTGCAAGGGAGGAAGAGTTTCCGCTGGATATGGATAGCTGGACGAAGACAAGGTCGTACAAAAGTAATGCAGACATCTCGGTGTAATCTGCCTGGAGATTCTGGGACGCCTGTAGGAGAAACGACGTAACCACAGCAGAGAAAAGGCCAGCCTATACTACACATTAATAAAAGCATGAAGCGAATATGAAGCACGAACAAAGACAAGCATGACATCGACACCATCGCGAGATTGGCCGACCATTTCCGCGTCGTAGGCTGCCGCCTCTTCATTGTAGGTACGCCATATCCTGGCATTTGGTCCTGTTTCTTCGCAGTATGGATCCTGAGGAAACCGCTTCTCGTAGTCGTCATTGAAAACGGTTGTCTGAGGAGCACTGTCCTCCTTGCGCACTCCAAAGAATGTTTTCTGTGACACAGAAGCTCGCACAGGCGGAATAGCCGTCTGATGCTGCTGGTGGGCTACTGATTGCCCGGCTTTGGCGTCATTGGGCGATTCGGAATCCGACATGCCAATCGTGGGGTCTTGAGAAGAACGCGACACGACACCATGATAGTTATCACCATGCTTTAGCGCACCCAAAGCGGAAGTTGAAAACCGACTCTACTTCGATTCCTTATTCGATCAGGTCCCTTGTTCTTCTGCTTCACGCCACCAAACGGTAAGAAATGCCAACTGGTAACTGATAGGCGTACATAGACTAACAATATTACATTCAAATGCTCCTACTAGTTCAATGACACCGTTGATAGGTCATACTCTGGAATCAACAAGTTGGCGTAGAATTCTTTGGCCGCCTGCTCCAACGTAACGACTGGAACATCGGGGTACAATTTCCGTGCATCCAACGAGCCAGCCGCCACAGCCTTGGCGAGCGTGTTGTCACCACGAATATAGAGACTGTTGAAATGCTCCGATACCATCTTTGTTACGAAATCATCGCTCTTCATTCTGGCGAAAAGCTCATCATCTGGAACCTACGCGTCGCAATCAGAATCACCGTGGAGGACGAGACAATGATCCGTACCCTTGTAAAGTCAAAGAAATCTTCTCCAGAAATCCTATTCGCTACAGGATAGACCTCGTTCAGATTAGCCTCGCCGTCGGATGTGATAACCGTCTGGTTGAGCGTGCGCGGGTCGGCGAGGATGCGTGCCACAAAAGTACCGATTGAGTTGAGATCTGTGTACAACACCTTCTGCTGGCGGTCGCCGACATAGGTCTTGGTAATGAAGAAGTTTTCCGGCGTGGCATGTGGGTAAGGGAACATTGCTTGCAGCCACGATCCGACTTCAATGAAGGTATAGGGCAACCCGAGTTCCTTGATGTAGTCCCGGACACCAAGTTTCTAAATGCATAGTTAAGATCATGAGGATATTCAGAGAGGTGAATAAAATTCACAATGTCTTGCATGGCCAGCACGCCGCGGGGCGCGTAAGGACCAAAGTCTGAAGGAACGACGCATCCAATGCCTGTTTTCTTCGCAGCGCGGAACAGGGGTTTCTGGTCGATCATCGCAAGGACGAGGGAAACGAGAATATCGACCCCCTGCAAGAAGGCTTCAATCTTCTCCGGGACCTCTGTTATGTCGCCAATGCGAATCTCTGCTCCCGCCGCCTTCAACTGTTGCACGACAGCCTTGTTGATGGAGCTAGGACGGACTAGCAAGGCGACTCGCTGCGACGGGGATTAGGTCATTGCGCTGATCACTGTAGAAATTGATCCACGCACGAAGTCGCCCGCCTTCAACAAGGCTTTGGTAGTCACACGACCAGTTTGACCGGCACCGCCAACGATGAGCACGAGTGGTTTGGTAGTAGTAGACATGAGGAGTCTGTACTGACCAGTCCTTCATCAGTACGCGTTTTAAAACCTCTCAAGTGATTCTTACCGGATCATCGTATCCGTATTTTCCGTGGTGTCGGGAATCGCGCATTCCTGCATACCAGGCACCTGCATTTTTATGCAGCAAAGTAGGCGGTCGGAGTCAGGTCGGAGTAGACAGTGCTTGATTGTCGGCATATGTTTTGCTGCACTCTTGGCAAGTGACGGGCCGCTGATGAGAGCTGATGACATTCCCCGCTTCGCGAGGAGTATGCCTCGACGCTTTCACGGTTGCTCTTCCGTAGTGGTGCTAGGAAGTTGAGCATGCCGGAAATAGCGTCGCACGGTTAGTACTTTATAATTAAAGGCGCCTGACTCACTTCCAAAAAATTCGCCATCTGTCCTGTAACGAGCCCAGCATAGGACTGGGCGCAGAAAAGGCGCCGATGTGGAAAACATCAAGGCATATCGAAAAGTTGGGCCAATCCACCTTCAGAGTTAATCGCCCTGCAGCTTGCGGACACTGAAGTTAACCAGAGAAAAGGATAACGTTGAATGGAGTATCCAGCTAGTAGAGAATCAAGTACACAGTCCAGACAGAGTTGAGAATACGTTCGGCCTGGATATCAGATAGAAAAGATAGGGCGTCTGCTGTGAACGTAACAGTCGCAGCAGAATGAAAACAGTACGTTTTGGAATCGACAGATCTCGCTGCTGCTGCTCTGACGATACGTCAATGTCAATATGTGCGCGCTCGCCTTCTTGCAACTCGTCAATCAAGCTATCCGTGTCAACCAAGTCGGAAAAGGCGCACACGAGGTGTGGGCGCGAGCTCAAAGCAATATTCACCAACGCCAAGAAGAGGAATCCGTTGGGACGTTTGCTCTCACTGTCAGTAATGGCGGGAAGATGAAGCCAAAATGGGCCTGATCGAGCCATATTAGGGCATGCCTTGCGACTCTTTTGTCTTCTACCATCGTGCTAGTCTATTCACCATGCCTGCAACCGCAGCTACTTCATGTCAACCAGTGACATACAGACCCGAGAGGACTGTGAAGACACGCCGAAAACGAAGGAAAGTCACTCCTCAGTCCAAGGAAGAATCACCAACTGTTGCACATGGAAACACCAAGGGCCTTCCTACATTTCCAGTAGAGCTTCACTTGGAGATCCTTTCATATCTCCCCTCCGTGCCAATTCCTTGTCCTACGTCAGGGATCCTCCCTCCGGAATATCGGGACAGATTCGACGCGATGTACGCGCTGTCTCAAACCTGTAGCGCGTTATACCACGTCTACCATCCCTTGCTATGGAAGAGCTTGGAGGTATGCGCAACCCGCCGCCAGCCGGCTGCAGCGCGGGCCCTGGCTGAGAGGCTGGCAACTGAGCTCGTCTTCCAAGCTGAAGTTGTAACTATACGTGCACCGCACCTGGCCGAGTTCGTTCAGTGAGTTCTATTTTCTCTCCACGGCGTAACTTATCGAATGATTACCCCCATGCAGAGTATTCAACGTCGCGTTGACCTCGTTTTCCTCTCCGACCGTGTACAAAGAATTTGTGCGCTGTCTTGAATGCCTACCAAACCTGCACACTCTTCAAATCATCTCGTTCCCTGGGAATTCAGAAAGCAAAAAACGCAAGGATAGGAGTATGCAAAGTCTACATTGTGCTTTTGCGCACGCAGCCCTGCCGTCCATAGAGACTTTAACGCTGCCATATGAACTTCTCGTACCCATGAGAGTGGAGGAAACGTTTCCCGACGTGCGCCACATATCTATACTCGATTGGGCCTGGGACGACTACGGCATATCGACACGTACCATGGAGTCACAAAGCAAGATACTTCCACTGATTCCTCGATCAATCTACTCCATACGCGGGGAACCCGCATTGTGCGAGTGGTTGCAGCCTAACGAACGGAAATCTATTTACAAATGTGAGTTCGCCTTGCTCTTTCTTTCCCATTGGGTAAGACTTATAAAACCGATGGCCATGTAGCCTTCGTTGAACGATTCCCTCACTTGCGTATAACGCCACAACTCAGTTTTCGATATGCTCATCTTGAATCTCATTCGAGTGGCGCTTATATCAAGCTTCTCCGCGCGTCTCTGCGCAGCTGGACACATAGGTGTCCAGAGCTTCATACTTTCCAGTTGGTGGAGTCAACTGGTGTTGCGAACATGCTCAGCGTGGACACGGTCGTGAATATCGCAAAGGAAGTGCTGTTGAATCATCTCAAGGCACACGAGAATATCATTGAGGGGAGGATTAATATTTGGCATCGCCATCCGCCGCCATTATACCCACATCGAGTTGTTGTAGTCCGACGTCCTAGTCCGGATTGAGGAAATGGAAAACCTTTGATCTACAGACACTGAGCTAAATGGGAATTTCACGAATCGAAGATGATGCAGATGGCGTATCATACGGGCAACGCGTTGACGTGACATGGAGTTGTCCAGAGCGCTTGAGGACTCCGGCAGATGCTGGCAATGTTACTCCGGCTGTTTTTGTGGGACTATTTCGCTGCACTGTAGGTCATGTACGTACAAGAATTTTAAGCTTGTATTTGGACAATATAGCAGTTTAACAGTCAGCAGTTACAAAAAAGTCCTTCAGCTGTCCTGCCAAAGGAAAATTAGCACAGGCCAAGGAGGCAGTGGAGGTGCTAACCAAAGCAAAGCTTAAATTCCCCAACTCAATCTTCAGAATCGTGAAGCACCCATTGAGATGGTCGTGAGAGCTCGAGTTGGTCTCAAAGCGTCTGGTAATATCCTGTCGGTAAGCGCAATAGACTAGAAGCAAAATGGGAATCGTACGCATAGGCAGTAGGCGTAACTCCAAAGGCACTATATCTTCATGTAGTCAATTGCAAGTAGAGGCTGTTGAATACCCATTCAGCTCTACATACGCATACGACGAATCATCAAACCATTGCAAGCCCAGACGGAAGTCGGAATAGAAGACGTTGTTCGACCCCAGCATCACCGCCGACGCCGGGCAGAACGCTGGCTACGAGCTGTCCGTTCCGCATCAAGTTACCACTATAGTAAAAAAAGAAGCGTATGAGAACTTGAAGAAGAGTCGACGCGTGCTACGAACCCCATGAAGCGGACGAGCGCGCGCGTTCCAAAGGGCCCGTTCGTGCTTCTAGCGCCGTGATCGCTTGCAACTCGTCAATCAAGCCGTCCCTGTCAACCAAGTTGGAAAATGCGCACTCGACGTGTGGGTGCGAGCTCAAAGCAATATTCACCTACGCCAAGAAGAGGAATTGTTTGCTGTCAGTAATGGCGGGAAGAGGAAGCCAAAATGGGCTGCGATTCCGATCACCGATCGACAACGAACTCTCTGTTTCCGACCATCATCTCGACGTGCATGGTTCATCCAAAAGACCGCCATGAACTCTTCATCTCACTATAACGACGTGTTCTCACTCCAATCCGAGCCATTCACTACATCCGACGCTGTCCCCTTGGTTCCAGACACTTCACAGCTCCCCGCACCAATGTCGCCCTGGAATCCAAATCGCTCACAGGACATCACGGGCTGGATGGACATGACCTCGAAGATTCAAAAGGGAGCCGGGGTGCGTAAAGAGAAAAAGAAGAAGCCTCGCGCTGGTAGTGCTGCTTTCCGCGTGCCGGGATATGGTCGTCCGCCGCCGCGTCGCATAGTAAACGCTCCCTCGTCGTCGGTTCACAACAAAACAGTCTCGTCTCCGAAACCAGTTTTATCCTCTCCAGTGCCATCAGGAGATCATCATACAGCAGCGCCTGCGTTGACTTTTGAAAAATCATTCACTCCTACTACCTTGTTATCCTTCTCGGATGACCTTCCTAGTGACGAGATCGCATACCCCAGCTTCGACATTGTTGATGCATGCTTCCTCACTTGTACCCAACAAGAATCGTTTGATGAGGTCCTTGAGCGCGCTGTGTCATCCAGTTACTTTATCGGCTGAAGCAAACTGCTCTAATTAGCAACGAATTGTGTCTCGATGTGTAGGTCGTGCTATGGTTATAACCGATTGAAACTAAGCATTGTCCAGACATAGAATAGTAGAATGGGGTCTACAACCAGGAATGGCACCTGTATCTATACTCTGTAACATATTGCTCTGTCATAAGGAGCCATTCTCTCTTTCAGTCAACATACTTCATACCGCATTCCACTTTCAACGAGCGACAAATAACCTTTCAATGTTCGTCACTCTTGAACTATAACCAACGCGGGACCCGTATCCTTTCCAATCGAACGTGGCTAGGGGATGACGATGTGGGCTGTATTCCGACGTCCATGGTGTTGGCAGTCGGGGTAATAAATGCCCAACGAGCTTTGGCCGACTTCCTTTGGGCTATATCGCCGTTACTTCATTTTTGAAAACCTTGGACGTGTATCGTCAATGAGTTCTATCTGTTCGTCCGCTGGACAAGCGGCCAATCATAATTTTTTGTCAAAGTCATCTTCCTCTCACTGAATATGTACATGCATGTTGGGGAATAATGTTCAGTGACGCGTAACTCGTATCGATCTCTCTAGCTCGTCTTCTACGCACAGAATAACCTTCCCCTCCGCCACATCCACATTCTCCACGCGATTCAAATTACTCAATATCACCTGTCTCGCCATATCACAAGCATTGTCCATGACCAAAGGGTCTGCGACCGCTCCTTTGATGTACCTCCAAACTAAGGTCTTAATGTCCAGCCGAATCGTATGGAGTCGCGTCAGGCGGCTCAGTATCTGTGATATCTCTCGCATGGCAGTGGTATACCTCTTTGTAAACTGTTCCTCTGATTCCACAGGAGATCTGCAGTCCTGCCATATGCGGAGTCGGGGTGTGATGCGAAGATGCGAGAACATGTTGACGAGACCTGTCAACGAAATGTGTTCAATTCTTTGCCTGAAATTCATAGAGTACCTACTTTGGATATCAGGATCCCACAGGTCTATGAAAACAGAAAGCTGCAGGGAGTGAATTTCTTGAGTACACGATTTGAGGTTGATGGGGTATTCCTGGTCTATTCCCGTCAAATTCAAGTGTCGAATATTGGGAAATATTCGGTGACCATGAGGCCGGGCGAGGATGTGTTCGTAGACGCAGACCGGGAGCGTCAATGTATGTATAGTCGGAAGAGTTATATCTCCCCTGAACGCAAGAGACAGGAAGCATAGACACTTGTCTTTCTCGCGGTTTTCGGGGAAGGATACTATCTGCAGTGTATGAAGATTCGGGAGGAGTTTGAGACAACAAGTAAATTCCTTGTACACGTTCTGAGGGGAGAATGCTGTCAGAGCGACATTGAACACGCTGTAGGGACGCGAAAACATAAGGCCAAGGCAGTCCGGATGATTATGCACTCACCGAACGTAGCTCGCAAGCGCTGGCGTGCGGATCGTGACAACCTCAAGCCAGTGAACAGCCTCCCGAGCCATGGCCTGGGATTCGTGTCCGGGATTGCGCAGAGCGCACGCTTCCAAGGTCTCCCACAAAAGCGGCTTGAGAAGGTGGTACAGCGCGCGGCACGTCTGCGATAAAGCGAATATGGTATCAAACTTGATACGGTACTCCTCAGGGAGTATCCCTGATAACATGCAGGGGACGGGCACGGAGGGTAGATGAGATAGAATCTCTAGGTGAAGTTCTGCTGGGAATGTAGGCAGACCCTTCGTGTTCGCTTCAGCAGGAAGAGGCGCGCGCACGGACAGCTCTAGCTCCACATCATCCAAATCGTTGCTCCCAACACGTCGTTTCTTGGCCGACTCGGGTTTACTAGTAGAAGCAGTTGGCGTGCTCTTTCTCTGCTTCGCGGCAGTATGTTTCGTGGTGGGAGCCTTGGGCATTCGTGTTGATTGAGACTCAGAGACGCGTGCCAGCTTGAGACGTGCCTGCAAAGAAAGGTACAGCCACGTGATGACAATCCGGTCGGACCTGGAGTTTTCTCAGCCGCAACGACGAACGACGTTCAAGTCGCTCATCCTCTGACATAGAACAAAATTACACAGGATATACATGGCAGACGAATGCCACGACAGACAGCACGTCTTTCTTGAGAATGCACTACGCGGAACCGCCACTGGGAGATGTCCACCAATCACCTTTCCTTCGTCCAACCTGGTTGTTGTAAATGGTGGGACTATGTTTCACTAGGCATTGTCCAGACATAGAATAGTAGAATGGGGTCTACAACCAGGAATGGCACCTGTATCCATACTCTGTAACATATTTTCCTGCTCTGTCAAAAGGAGCCTGTTCTCTCTTTCAGTCAACATCCTTCATGGTTATACCGCATTCCACTTTCAATGAGCGACAAATAACCTTCCAACGTTCGTCACTCTTGAAGTATAACCAACGGGGGACGCGTATCCTTTCCAATCGAACGTGCCTGGGGTACGAGGCTTCTTCGAGGGATGCGGGCTGTATTCCGACATCGATGGCGTTGGCAGTCGGGGCATGACTGTCCGACGAAATGAAATGCACAACGCCTAGACACCGAGTCTCAAGCATGTCGTAGAAGATGGACATGTTTTGAGCCAACGATTCACCACAATCATTGTCGCTCATGTCCAAAACGCGAAGGCGCGGAAGTCGCGAGGACGTCGAAGAGAGCCCAGAAATGAACTCGGGCGTAAGGCTACTCTTGGAGATGCGGAAATGTTCGACGTGTGGGGTCTGCGACAAGAATCGGAGGATATCCTGCATAACGTCGGAATGCTGACGCATGCCACAGGAGATATGGAGTTTGGTCAACTTTTCTGCTTGGTTGGGGTTCAGGATAGGAAGATGGAGTCCTTTATCCGCAACACCATGAAAGTAAAAGCTGAGGTCACAGAGAGAAGGCATATCCACATTTGAGAACAACTTGTCTAACGCCACCTCCGCCTCCTCCGCGGACATCTCATTCTCTGTGACCGAAAGACGACGAAGTTTAGGCAGGGAGACCTTGATGTTTTCTGACGGCGCGTACCATGCTTCCGCATCAAGGCTTACTAAACTCGACATCGTCTGAAGAAGTTCAAAGGCGCCGTCATAGATAGGAAAATCGTTGAGATGGGTGAGCAAATTCAAGGGAAAGGAGACGCGGCTGAAAAGTGATGGGTCTGGGTCTCCATCTAATAAGCGAAGGGCCGGGGCGTTCGTTGGGTTGAATATGTCCAGAATGATATCGGAATCATCGTCGTTGCGAATCACTTGGACGAGGTGCTCCAAACGAGAGAACACGTTGCCCGAAAACCATGAATCCAACGATTGTAAGGATGCGTTTGTCGAGAAATACTTCCAGCGAGGAATGGAAGCCTCAATAATGGGAATGACTGAGTGGTCTTCTACATCGTCGGAGAAAGAGAAGATGAAGACGGTCAAGGGCAAGCCTTTAGAGCGCTCAATGAATAGTGCCATCTTGAATGCTTGCTGGCGTGGAGTGACATCGTCTTGCAACGTGTCAACATCAATATGGATGCACGTCCACAAGCGCGGCAACGCGAGTGCAAGGTGCCGCCAACGACGGCACACACTTGCTAATGTCCAAGGTGCTAAAGAGGGATCGATTGACTGGCACGAGATCACAGCACGCCGGTAAGAGATCTCCCACTGTGCCCATACGCAAATCGAAAATATCTCGGCCAATATTTCATTGGGAAGGGAGCGCATGGGGTGTAGAAGGGACTTTGCGTCCGCGAGATCAGATTCTGCTCGGGCCCGCGCGCGCATGAGAAGGTCCATGAGCTCCTTCGCCTGGGCGATTTTTTCGTCCAGATCGTGGATAATGTCAGGCGACTTTTCCACGACGACGCGGAAGTCGGCCAGTTCGGCCTCGAGTGGGGGATCATTGCGGCGAAGAAGCTCTTCGACACGCGCACTGCGCTTTATAGCGGGATCGTGGGGTTGAAGGGAGAGAAATGCACAGGTAGGGCATGACGTCGCGTTTGCCAAAGGAGTAGTCATTTCGAACTGAGAGATATAGAATAAGAGTAAAATCAAGCCTGGTGGCGATGGACGTACTTATACGAGGTGCGAAACTCTCTTCAAAAGCGTGTCGTACGAAGAGAAAGTACTACTTGACGCTAAAAGCAAAGTGAGACTTGGTGAGCTTCCGTTTAATCAAACAAAGAGGAATTTTTCAACTTGTCTAAAGAACTTTGTATCGTCAAATAGGATGGACGATGACAGGCCCGGGTCGAGTGTAGTATGCTGCGTGCCAGTAGTGCGACAGACGACTGTGTGGGTAAGCTCGAGCAAAGGAGACGGTGTCACGTTCGCGTCTTGTCACGAGTCATGTGCTGCCTGTGACATCTCCTCGTTCCTTCCAACCATCTTCGGCGACGAACATGCCCACCAAGTCGGAGAACGATCTCAAAGCTGAATGGCTTCTCAACAATGTCTCTAGTGTGAGATAACTGGACTAATATAGACGCATATATTCACACTTTTGTAGCTCTGCAACGCCTGCAAGACCGATGGCATGGGCTGTCGAAAGCAAGCCAAAGCAATCGCCTGCGTCCAGTGCAAGGATAGGAAGAGGGAGTGCTCGCGAATGGTAGAATGGCGTAAGTTCAAGGAGGAACACATCCATTGCACATCGACGACGACCAAGACTTCCTCGGCACAACAAAGTACTCGTATAATCATTCCCCCGGCAAAACCCAAGACGGCAGTCAAGCCTCCAGTGAGTTCATGTCATCGTATTCTCCTAGATGAATTGCTCAGAACATATAGCTCGTCTGGACTCAAAACATGATGCCAGCATCTACGCAACCTCCGCCTGTTTTCCGTGGTTGGGCCAATGACCAGCCGTCTCATGCCAAGAACCCGAATACCGCCCCGACACCCCCCTTGACATCGCCTTCTTTCCTCCTTAGCTCAGAGCAAGAGGAAAAGCCGGATATCGTTCCCAAGCCTGCGGCTCAGCTGCTTCCTATTCCACCACCTCCCCGTCAACGTTCTCCACTCAGAACACCGCCTCAAGACACTGTTCGAATTCTAGAGACTCAAGTTCGCACACTCAAAAGAGAGATTCAAGAAAAGGAAAATGTTGTAGAGACACTCTCGTGTATGTAATTTCTTGCGGCTACCTACGTCAAACTCATCCCACTTTCAGCTGCCAAGGAACGGTTGGAGATTGAGCTCCGAGACCTTCGAAAAACGCGTCTTGACGAATTCCTGCATATTAGCGCAAACCGTATCAAGTTTCAAGGAACGGTGAATCGCTTTTTCTCCCGCCAGCTGTCGGCAGCCGATTTCAGGACAGAAATGCAAGAATTTCAGCAAACGCTGGAGGAGCTTGGCGCGCGACACCTGGATCAGTTCCCGACTGATTTTGAGGACGGAGTAGACCTGCTTGACAACTATCGTGATTCTGGACGCCGCGGACGATCTGGTGGTGATCTCTTGGATTCCCGCGAAGCGAAGAAACTACGAACTGAATGATGGTTTTCTCTCTTTTACCTCTTACCGCTCCGCTTTGACGTGATTGCTCCTGTATCATATTCGACAACATGCGCGTTTGTACTCTAAACGATTCGTAACAAGGAATACTCGTTGCTTTGCTTTTCCATGGCTTGTGGTTGCTGTCAGTGCTAGGCTTTGCTCAATTGTTTAAGCTTTATTCTGTTGGCGAGTTCTTCAGAGGACTGAACCTCAACAGCCAGTCATTTTTTTGGGTTCAGAGGCTCAGCGCACAGCTACGACCTGAGCATGTTCTGTCGCGTAGTACTAAAACCATTGTTGCAATCAACGGCGTCCGCTATCTCGTTTTCGGCGGTTCGTACATTCAATAACCGCCCGTCCACTATGTCGACTTCCTCTCAAAATGATCAAGTGTACGCGCAAAGTAAGTTCTTAAGGCCTAGGATGCATACTTGCGACGTCTGGGAGCTTCAACGGCACCTATTGCTCGTGTATTATTCTTACTTTGGTCTCAAGCGAAGAAGTTCCTAGCCACACTTTTGTAGGTCTAGCTATTCACATGCCTGCTCAATGTTGCTAGTTTGGAGTAACAATATATCATATTTCGAAGAATAACTGGGGTTTATGTAGTACTGTTAAAGCGGTATGTTTGCATCTGAGCCTGCAGGCGGTCAACCTGACCCGGCGTGAACTGATTCATGCAAGAATCGTACGAGTAGTCCATGTAGTTGTCTATAAGAATCTGCATCAGATACCATCGTCGAGGTTTGAAAAATGCTCACGGATCGGGTCAAGGCCAGGAAGGCTGGGGCAGGTATCCTTGTTGTCGTCCGGACATCCGCTCGCTAGTGGTCGGTCAGTAAATTTCTCAAAGATTGGAGTCGCGGCAAGACTTAGACATACTAGGATCACGCTCGGCAGGCGTATCATCAACCTCGTCACCGTTGCCGTCACAACCGTCCTGGAAGGTGTGGTACAGACCAACCTGCCAGCCAATCAGTCGTAGTGCGCGCAAAGGAGAGAGAAGACCATACCCAGTGCCCAACCTCGTGCGTGGCCGTCTTTCCTTGGTTGTAGTTTTCCGTCGTACCCCCCGGCAGGCTGGAATAGAGGATTACGACACCGTCGTCTGAAGGGCTGCCCGCGTAGCTGTAAGGGAAGGTAGAATAGCCCAATAACCCGCGGTAACATGGGGACTCGAAGCCAACAGTGTAAATATTCAACGCTGAGGCCCCTCCTTGGCGGAGCTTCTTCATCTCAGTCTGCGCGTCGCTGCAAGGCGTCTGTACGACGCGGCAAGACGTCTCCGCGACCGTGTTATAAGACGTCTGCACGACCGTGTTGCCAGTGGACGTCGGCTCGAGCGCGCTGCAAGACGAGTCAGACTTCGGAGAAAAGAAGTGCAAGGACGCTGACCAATTAAGGTAAAGAGGACCCGCATTAGAGAACCAATACGCATTCGGGACATATGAGGTCTTGTTCAACCTGAATGTCAGACCGCTGTTCTTGAAGTCATTGTTCAAAACAGTCATTTGGTCCGCAATCTGTTGCTCCCTATGAAAATAACAGTGAGCGCATTCCTCGGAGCGATGTTCAAGATACACATACGAAACGTAACCGCGGTTCCCGTTCGTGTTGTCGTAGATGATATGCAAGTATACGTCAATGACCGCTGATTCGGCTCCGTCGCTGACAAAGTAGTAACAAGGTGACGACGTACAAGATGTTTTGCCCTACATCGACAGATCGTGTCAGGCTAGTACTGGGAGCGAAAGGCGGCCTAGCGAAGACAGACGTGCTGGCGAGGACGGCGAGGACGAGGGCGGCAAGCATGATATGCGTCAAAGAGCGTTATAAACGAATGTGGGGGGTAGAGACTGGAGACTAGGCGGGAAATGGGAGATGATGGGAGATGGGAGAAAGTTCGTACAAGGCCCATGCGCCTTTTATACCTTTTCGGTCCTCGGAGAACGAGCGCGTCTGTTGGATCACATGCCGATGGATCGTCGAGGAAGGACTCGTTTTCGCAACGCCGAACTTGGAAAAAAAGGATTTCGACTCCAGCAAGCTGGCCTAAAAGCATCCTGATGCATCCGCCACGCAAATTCAGGCAAAATAGGCCAAAAAATGAGGTAGAACGGCGTTGAGAGAGAGCTTTGGAACTTGAAAATCTATCCTTTTTGGGTTGACCGCTGTGCTTCGCGTCTTCTCATGACGCCGATGACGCGAGGACGATGAAAACTAAATTTGGCACGCGTCTGCACAGTTGAAGTCGAATATAAACGAGACTTACAGGCATATTAGGCCTCAGTCATCATTGAACACGTCGAATACGAAGCAAGTTGTAGTCAAAGACGGAAAAAGGTACTCACGCAAGTGACGAACGACAGAACCGGAAAATGCCGATTCGTCACAATCGCGTGACATTGATCCTTCCTTCTTGTACACGACTATGCCAACGAAGACGGTGAAGAATATATGGAGAGGTCTACGGAGGCGACAGAATCTCAAGTAAGAGCTTTTCTTCTTCTTTGACACGCATATATTTACCTATTTGGCTAGAAAGTAGAAATAAGAGACAGACTAGTACACCTGGATCAGTTCCCCGCTGATTTCGACCACGGAATAGACCTGCTTGACAACTTAGTATGGGATGTTGGACGCCGCGGACGTGATTTCTTTGATTCCCGCGAAGCGAAGAAACTACGAACAGAAGGATGCTTCTGTCTTTCACCTCTTTCTGCTTTGGCGTGATTGCTTCTGTATCATTCTCTATTAGTACTTTGCTACAACATGCGCATTTGTACTCTAAACGATTCGTGACAAGGAGTGGTTGCTGTCAGTGCTAGGCTTTGCTCAATTGTTTAAGCCTTATTATGTTAGTTAGTGAGTTCTTCAGAGGACGGCTCTGACCGAAGCCTCCACCGCTGTACTCATCATTTTTTTGGGTTCAGAGGCTCAGCGCTGAGTTACGGCCTGAGCATGCTCTGTCGCGTAGGACTAACACCATCGTAGCAATCAACGGCATCCGCTATCTCGTTTTCGGCGGTTCATCGTATGCTGGGTGTATTCAATAACCACCCGGCTGCCAAGCCGATTTCATGTACTGTAACTTAGCATGCCCAGATTAAGTGTACGGGCAAAGTTAAGGCCTAGGACGCGTACTTGCGACGTCCGAGAGCTTCAACGTGCTCCTGTATTATTCTTACCTGGGTCGCTGCAGCAGCAAGCGGAGAAGTTCTTAGCTACACTCTTGTAGGTCTAGCTATTCACATGCGTGCTCAAGATGGGATTCATGTAAAGAATAATATGTCATAATTCTTGGCGTTCATGTACTTTTCTTAAGGCGGTATGTGCGCATTTGAGCCTGGAGGCGGTCAACCTGGCCCGGCGTGAACTCAGTCTTGCAAGAATCGTTCGAGTAGTCCATATAGTTTTCTATAATAATCTGCATCAGACACCATCGTCGAGGCTGGAAAAATGCTCACGGATCGGGTCAAGGCCATCACTGGGGCAGGTATCCCTGCCAGTGGGACATCCGCTCGCTAGTGGTCGGTCAGTGAATTTCTCAAAGATTGGAGTCACTTCAAGACGTACCAGGCGAAGCCTCGGCAGGCGTATCAGCAACCTCGTCACCTGCACCGAAACAACCGTCCTGGAAGGTGTGGTACAGACCAACCTGCCAATCAGTTAGTCGTAATGCGCGCAAAGTAGAGAGAAGCCCATACCCAGTGCCCAACCTCGTGCGTGGCCGTCTTTCCTTGGTTGTAGTTTTTCGTCGTACCCCCTGGCAGGCTGGAATAGAGGATTACGACACCGTCGTCTTTGGGGTTGTCCTCGTAGCTGACAGGAAAGGTGGAATAGCCCAATAACCGTTCGTAACATGCGGACTCGAAGCCGACGGTGTAGATGTTCAACGTTGATTTATCTCCTTGTCGGAGCGTCTCCTTCATGTCAGTCTGCGCGTCGCTGCAAGGCGTCTGTACGACGCGACAAGACGTCTCCGCGACCGTGTTGTAAGACGTCTGCACGACCGTGTTGCCAGCGGACGTCGGCTCGAGCGCGCTGCAAGACGAGTCAGACTCGGAGAATGGAGGCGCAAGGACGCTTACCAATCAAGGTAAAGAGGACCCGCATTAGAGAACCAATACGCATTCGGGACATATGAGGTCTTGTTCAACCTGAATGTCAGACCGCTGTTCTTGAAGTCATTGTTCAAAACAGTCATTTGGTCCGCAATCTGTTGCTCCCTATGAAAATAACAGTGAGCGCATTCCTCGGAGCGATGTTCAAGATACACATACGAAATGTAACCGCGGTTCCCGTTCGTGTCGTCGTAGATGATATGGACGTATACATCAATGACCGCTAATTTATTAGAATCCGCTCCGTCGCTCTCGACCTTGTTCAACCTGAAATGGTCCTCGTAGGCCTCCTTCTGCTCGGGGCTGACCTCGGAACCACAACGACTATTAACAGAATAGAGATGAGGTAAACAAAATAGTAGCAAGGCGACGACGTACAAGATGTTTTGCCCTACATCGACAGATCGTGTTAGGCTAGTACTGGGAGCGAACGGCGGCCTAGCGAGAACAGACGTGCTAGCGAGGACGGCGAGAGCAAGGGCGAGGGCGGCAAGCATAGTGTGCGTCAAGGAGCGTTATAAACGAATGTGGGGGGTAGAGACTGGAGACTAGGTGGGAGATGATGGGAGATGGGAGAAAGGTCCTACGAGGCCCATGCACCTTTTATACGTTTTCGGTCCTCGGAGAACGAGCGCGTCTGTTGAATCACATGCCGATGGATCGTCCAGGAAGGACTCGCTTCCGCAAAGTCGAACTTGAAAAAAGGATTTCGACTGCAGCAAGTCGGCCCAAAAGCATCGTAATGCATGCGCCACGCAAATTCCGAGAGAATAGACCTAAAAATGAGGCAGAAAACCGTTGAGAAAGAGCTTTGGAACTTGAAAATCTATCCTTTTTGGGTTGACCGCTGTGCTTCGCGTCTTCTCATGACCGATGACGCGAGGACGATGAAAACTAAATTTGGCACGCGTCTGCACAGTTGAAGTCGAATATAAGCAAGACTTACAGCTATAAGCAGAGATACTAGGCCGCAGTCATTATTTCACAAGTCAAATCCAAAGCAAGTCGCAGTGAAAGACGAAAAAGGTCAGTGACGAACGACAGAACCGGAAAATGCCGGTCAGTCGTCACATTCGCGTGACAATGTTCCTTCTCTCTTGCACCACCAATACTGTGAAGAATATGAGATGGAGGGGTCTACTGAGGCGACCGTACCCAAAGTAAGAGCTTTCCTTCTCATCTTACCTGCACATATTTACCTATTTGGCTAGAAGTAGAAATAAAACACACCCTGCAATATAGGTTACCGCCATTCGCGGTTGCGCTGACTATTCAGGCAGCGAGAAAACCTACTCTAGTCAGCGACGTATATCTCGCTTCTCCGAATTGTCTGCCCCAAGTGTCTACTATTTCCGTTTGCGACTATCAACCGCACCGACTACCATATCTTTCACTATCCTCGTTCCACGGCTGCATGAAAAACCGCCTGCCGTAGCAACTCCCCTTTACCAGCATACAGCGGCAACGATTCAAGCCCTTCACACGGACGGTCAGCAAAGGAAGGTGAGATATCCTGTACGTCAATATCTCTGTAGCCGCTGTTTTTCTGAGCACAGTGGACATCCGTTAACATTAGACAGAATCCTTTACATGAATTTGTCAACATTTCAGCCAGTCGCGTCGGTTTCAGCAGCCAAGTCCATCGGCTTCTATCACGACGCGCTTCTTTCGCCGAATTCCTGGATAACTTGCTGACAATAGCAGACGTTCTTGCTGAGCAGACAAGTACTTGACAGATTTTGCATTCCTTGTCGCCAACTAGCTCTCTCAGCGTGAGTCAACCAGCACATTCAGTCGGACTCGTCTTCAACTTGTTCGAACGGGAAACGCCGTATGACGCATATGTCGTTCAACGCCATTTGAACGTAACACTGCCACGTTCCCTGACTCGTCGTGACTTGGCTCTCTCGTTTAAAGCCATGTTCGCTGCGCAGGTCTGAGCCACTTTGTTCCCTTTCATCCAGACT
>QLPD01000525.1:0-24869 GCA_003314085.1 Hymenopellis raphanipes
CGAGAATCTGGGCGTCTGACAGCTCAGCGGGACCGGACGGTTCCTGGTCGTCGTCGTCGTCCTCTTCCTCGATGAAGTTGGCCGTGAGATCAACGGAGGACTTGCTTGATGCCTTGGAACGATAATCTGCGAAGGCGCGGGCGCGGGCACGGCGGTCGTCGTCGAAGTCGCCAACATCGTGGTCGGAGTCGGAGTCTCAAGACGCGTGTTAGTCAGCAATCCATAACCATGCCTTAAACCATCACATACCGTCAACCCGCATCGACTTTCAGCTGGACTTGTGGCTCACGGCCTTCTCGACGACAACAGCACTCTAGAACGGTGTTGTTTAATCAAACGAACGAACAGGAAAGCAAGTTATACCTCGTTGAAGAGATCCTTGGCTGCAACCGCGGCAGCGCGTTCCTTCTGGCCGAGGAGATGCGCTTCGGGCATATCGTCGTCGTCGCTGTCGTCCATGAGCGGAGCCGGATTGCCTTCCTCGCCGCCGGATTGCTCTTCCTCTTGAGCAGCGCGTGCAGCTGCCTTGGCCTTCATTGCCGCGACTCGTTCTTGCATGTCCTCGACCATAGAGTTGGCTGCTCAAATGTCAGGTAAGCACTCGGTATACAAGTAGCCATATTTGAATCTCACCTTGCTTTTTAGCTAGCTTTGGATCCGCAGCCTCAGGTCCATCCATGGAGGGCGCTTTGAACGCGGAGGCTATCCAGTGGTAAGTCATCTCAGCAAACAAAATCAATTGCACAAACTCTTTTTAGGTGCCTCGTTAATCGTCTTGGCCTTCTTTCGACCTAACGCAAGAAGGCCTTCGAGAATGCCCGGCGCATTCGAATCCTTTGCTGTTGTCCAAAGGTAAATAGCGCCACAATTGAAGGAGAATGGCCTTACCAAGATTGACAGACCCGTTACGCGAGGCCGTCGACGTCTGGGAGACCTTTCTCTTGCGCTCCAAAGGTTTCCATGCTTCGTGAGCCTTACTCTTTGCGGCGCGAGGAGCTGGGGTGGCCGTCAGTTTAAATGCCCAAATTGGATCCAGACTCGTTTCGGCTACACTTACCAGGCCGAGTAACCTCGGAGGGGACTTCTGACGTTGGAACAGCCATTTTTTTACTGGATTTACCAGCCGAAAGGAATGAGGCCAAGGTTTTTTTAGCCATGGGATGGAAGAAGCGAATGTGGCTCGTCGAGAAGACGATGTCCTGGGTATGAAGAAAAGAGTGATGGTGGTTGAAAAGGAAGGAGTGATGGTTGGTTTTATCTGTAAGCACGCTATCTCATTTTGCCACGGCCGAAGCTGAATTCGTTAAAGTTGTCCGATTAGAGGCTCTGCCGCCTATTGCCTATCGCTTCGCCTGGCAGTTTCGCGTGCACAATCGACTCTTGACTCATCTACATTAGTTCATTCGCCCGCGCTATCACTCGGCGTCTCGTTCTCAACTCAATCCAACTCTTTACCATTAATGAACCCACCCGCTCCCTCCAGCTTTGTATGCACGGCGTGTGATCGCGATTTTCATTGCGAAGCCAACCTCAAGCAGCATTGGATCAAGACTAGCAACATTGCCTGTCTCGCCGTTGCAGCAGAGCAGAAGGCTAAACTTCGCCGTCATGCTCAGCTCCCACGTCGGAATTGGCCACAGTCTCGCCGGTCTCTTTCCCCATCGTCGCGTCCATCGATGCCATCACGTCCACCTACTCCGTCTTCACCCATGGAGACTCCGCCTGCATTTGCTGGTGATGTGTTTGGCGCGGCCGAAGACTACTCTGAAGCCGACTTTCCTGGTTTAGGCGATGATGGGGAGGACCCAGCTGGAGAGGACGATCTTCCGCCTGACGTTGCTTCTGGTGCAGCCAAAGACTACTCTGAAGTTGACTTTGTTGGTTTCGGCAATGAGACGGAGAACCCAGGTGGAGATGCCGATCTTCCACCTGACTCAGGCGAAGATGAGAGCGATGGAGAGGACGGACCTACTGTGGCTGGCTGGGAGCCATCTCGTCGGACTACTGTTGAGGATGCCCCGGAGGATGACGACGAGATGGATATCGACAATCCGTCTCGCTCCCCGACACCACCGCCGGCGCCGCCGCCTTCACCTCCACCTCCACAATCGCCTCCTAAGCTCACTCGTGATCCAGCTACCACGGTACGAGAGGCCTCTGTTCATGTCACCTACTTCGGTGGACAAGCTGGCCGCCCTATTCCGGATATTCCTCCCGCTCCCCATGCATATATGAAGTACGAGAATGCTCTGCGCGGCGGTAACGACAATCCTCGCCCAGGACCGTATGGCCCGTTCGAGAACGAAATGGAGTGTAAGATTGCCGAGTGGGCCAAGTTAGACGGGCCAAGCGCATCCTCATTTACGCGTCTTCTTTCTATCGATGGGGTAAGTCTATTACTTTGCGAAGGTACTTACACTTTTAACAACGACACACAGGTTATCGAGCAGCTTGGCCTCTCCTTCAAGAACTCGACTCAACTCAACGATATCATCGACAAGGAACTCCCCGCTCGACGACCCAAGTTCATCACTGAAGAGATTGTTATCGCAAATCGTTCTTTCGACGTCTATCGCCGTGATGTGATTGCCTGTGTGCGGGCCCTGTTTGGCGATCCTAAACACAACGAATACCTGTGCTTTACGCCGGAGAGGCACTATACGGATGCCGACAAGACCCAGCGTCTATACCACGATTTCCATACCGGCCGATGGTGGTGGGATACGCAGGTAATGTTCTTTAATCTGTCTTCTCTTTTAAACTAACGAATCATACAGATTGCAGTCGAGGCAAAGACGCCGGGCGCAACCATCATTCCTATCATTTTGTCGTCTGACAAGATGCAAGTGACGCTCTTCCGCAACAAGACCGCATATCCTGTCTACCTTACCATCGGAAATCTGCCGAAGGATATCCGCCGAAAGCCCTCGCGTATGGGCCAGGTTCTAGTGGCATATCTTCCGACCACGAAACTCGAGCATATCAAGAATAAGGAGTCACGTCGCCGTTCGATGTGTAACCTCTTTCATGCATGCATGCGCCGAATCCTGCTCGGTTTGAAGGAAGCCGGTATTGACGGGGTTGTCATGCGAAGTGGTGACGGTGTCGCCCGTCGCTGCCATCCCATTTTCGCCGCCTATGTTGGTGATTACCCCGAGCAAGTGCTGGTTACCTGTACATATTCAGGAGAATCGCCTGTCTGTGAATGCCCCAACACCGAACTTGGACACTATCCGTGTACTCATCCCACCCGTGATTTCGACGCCGCCGTCACTGCACTCCAATCCATCGGCGCCGCTGACTGGGGTACACGATGTGCAAACGCGAATGTCAAGCCAGTGCAGCACCCGTTTTGGGAGGATCTTCCCTATGTCGATGTGTTTCGTTCTATAACGCCGGATATTCTGCATCAGCTTCTGCAAGGTGTCGTCAAGCACCTCATAGGCTGGATCACTGATGCAGTTGGCGAAGATGAACTTGATGCTCGGGTTCGTCGGCTGCCTCTTAATCATGCTATCCGCCCGTTCCTCAAGGGTATATCCACCCTCTCGCGCGTCAGCGGAACGGAACACAAGCAGATCTGTGCATTCCTTTTAGGCGTGATCTCGGATCTGCCCCATTCAGCCTCGACGACGTCTTCTATCATGCGTGCAACGCGCGCTATCATCGACTTCACCTATCTCTCACGTTATCCAGTTCATAGCAGCGACACCCTTGATGAGCTTGAGGCTTGCCTTGCCGAGTTTCATGAGCACAAGGAGGTGTTCGTTGAACTCGGCATTCGCGACCACTTCAACATCCCGAAACTTCATTTCCTGAATCACTATGTCCGCGCCATCAAGCTGTATGGGACTGCCGATAACTACAACACCGAGGCGACGGAACGTCTTCATATCGATTTCGCGAAGGATGCTTACCGTTCGACGAACAAAAAGGATGAGTTCAAACAGATGACGAAATGGCTGGAGCGGCGAGAGAAGATGGTGGATTTTGGGAACTATGTTGAATGGCGTCGTCACGGAGAGCCGCCTCTCGTTTCAACATCTTCACGGGTGGCGATGGCCTCATCTCATATCCGAACGTCCTTCGAGGATGTCTCTTGCCCCTATGAGGTCAAGATGACGAAGCACCCATCTCAGAAGGCAGTCCTTTTGGATACGATTGAATCCCCATCCGGATATGGTGCTACGCTGTTCACCACAGCCCTGGCCCGCTTTATTGTTCAGTTTCGTGACCCGACACTTACGCGCGCTAGGATTGATGAGGCCGCTCACAACATTGTTCTCCCTTTTCGCCGTATTCCCGTCTTTCATCGCATCAAGTTTATCAACACTACTTTTTTTGGAAGACAAACGCTCGACTCAATTCATATGTACCCACGCACCATCGGGGATTCTGGAAAGGTAACGCGAGCGGCTCGGTTTGACACAGCCATGATTCGTGTCCGCCCAGTGGAGCCTGGTAGTACTCGAAAGTTTGATGGTATGTTCTCTTTTTCGTTTTGAACACTATTAACCTTTTTGTAGGCTTGCGCGTTGGTCGCGTGCGTGTGGTCTTCTCAATTCCCGCACGTGGGATCGAGTCCTTGTTCCCGGTGAACATGTCGCCGCCTCAGCACTTGGCGTACGTCGAATGGTTTAGCACCTTTACGCCCAATCCGGAACCTGCGTCGAATATGTTCCGGATTAAGCGCCAGCTTGCAGGGGATGGCTCGCCGCTTGTGTCAGTACTGCCGGTATCCGTTATCGAGAGTAGTGTACATCTGTTCCCGAAGTGGGGACGTACAGTTCCGGCGGATTGGACGAACGAGAATGTCCTCAATCGTAGCGCCACCTTTCTTCTCAGTAATTACAAGGATCAGCGAAGTTATTTTAGGTACTATTAGTATTGTCGTATGTACTATGTCAGTGTCGTTACATGTGGTGTCAGCTAATGCCAGCTTCCGCGTCAACTGAGAACCTATTTCCGGCGTCAAGCTATTCGTTCACAGAAACTTGGGCTCAGATGCACAGTTTTGTTACTCAGCTGGTGATACGTGTTATATACGTTACCTGTATGTTACTCTTTCCAAGAACTTTGCAAACCGGCAAATATAATTGTGGAAATCATGCCTATTTCGTGAATATTATTGAAAATACCCCGATTTCATACATTTGTACTAATTCTCAGAAGATTTAGTTCAAAATACCGGAGGAGGGTTTTCCTGATGGAGACATTAAAAGAGGGATATATCAAGGATATATGTCGTTTCTGAAGCGCGCTATCCAAATGTCGACAGTCCATGACTGTAGGTGGACGTGATCACCGGCATATGCCGGCTTACCTTGCTTCCTTTTCCCCTGACACTGACATGGTCTCTTGGCATGTTACCACCTTGACCTGACCTTGAGTCGGACCCCAGCGTACTTCAGCGAGAAACTTTACCTAGGATAGTCAGTCATCCATCTGGTTGAGCCAGGCCGTGCACTGACGTCGCAAACTGAGCTCAAAAAATGAATGAGGGCGATATGGAGGAGGACATTTCATTGCGACACGAGGTTCTGGACGCTTCCCACTCCCCCCCTCCCAACTTCCCTGGCTCCATTACACGCGTCACCGCGGCCATATTTGACGGTGATTCTGTCCCATGGTGACACATACTACCTTTCCGTTTGCCTTGAACGCGACATTCCGAGGAGACTTTGCACTGTGAAGGTCTGGTAGGTTGAAATTCAACCTGGATGCGGTCGAAAATCACTTTTCAACCTGCCACAGGTTGAATTTGGATCAACCTATTATCTCTAGCTGCCTAAGCTACACTTGCAGAGAAAGAAAGAAATGGGGGTGAGAGAGAGTGTTCTCTCTCGCGAGTGAGAATCCGACGGTCGACGACCTTGGACTCAAGACTCGGGATTGGGAGGGTGGGTGTCGAAATATGCGGGCTGACCGCGAACGAGATGTGAAATCAAAAGAAAGCAGTGAAGCCACAGAGTGTTCTCTCTCGCGAGTGAGAATCCGACGGTCGACGACCTTCCCATAACAAACACTCTACGAAAGTCGGAGAGTGCAGGCGGAGACCGAAGGAAAACGACAACCCCCATGTTTATTTAGAAGAAGTAGAATCGAGTTGGAGTACAGCATCACGTATGGAAGTAAATTTGTCCATCGCATCACCAATAAATAAGGGTAGAATTTCCTCAACATTCCGCCAATACCGCAAGAAGGATTTTGAGGTCCAACGACCTTGTTTCATCACCACCCAGGGATGTACTCCATGCAACAGGAAATAGGTCGTTGAACCAATGCGAAAGCTATGGCCACCCACGATGTGAAGATTCTCTGAAAGCCAAATTTCTGCGCAACGTTTCAGAAATGCGTCTTTTGTCAAGATCTGCCATTCGCCGGCGCTGTCACGAAAGGAGAATAAAGGCATGGAGTCGGGTACGGGATTGGTTGTGACGTGCTGCTGAAAAGCAGCTACAGGATCTGTCACATCATCGGTCGATGTGAGGGAAATCCAATCTCCAAGAAAACGACGGGTCTTCGTGTAAGGAATGAAGAAATTGATCCAAGAATGTCCATTGGCAGCGGTTCCATACTTCCGAGGGCAAGAAGCATGGACGTGCAGTCGAGGATCAAAAACAGTAGACGTCGGTAAGAGTAATTCACCGAGTGCAGCCATGCCACGCGACAGTTGCCGCAGCCCATACGGCGATGTCGCGGGAAGAGTGGAGGTCAAGATTGTTGTGCAGAGCGACGATGTGTTCAAACGTCACGGGAAGTCGCGGAGGTCGAACGCCTTCAATCGGCGCCATGTTGGTGGCACCTTTCAGCGTCCGGGCGAGAATATCACCGCCGTACCACTTTGCACAGTTACATTCATGCCTGTCGATCAACATCAGTATACTTGGCACTGCTCAAATAAGGTGGCGATGAATACCACAAAGCGAGGCCCGAAAGCCATTTATTGATTGTCCCGGGTTGGACTTTACCAGCACCCATCTCTGCAACGAACATCGACAGTAATGGTTCGCTTGCAGGCATCCGCAAATCTTTGGGAATATTGAAGACATCACAGAATTGTGTGAAACGCATTAGGCCAGCGGCGTAAGACCCGCGTACTTTGAGGGAAACGGATTGCAACATAACATCTCGCCAGCGCGCAATCAGAGAAGGAGGAAAGATCCTCGATAAAGATGTGAATACAGATTGAGAATAAGGAGACACCCAAGCCGTGAAACGCTCATCCGATAAAACGGAAGGTCGAAGTGACGAAGCGTTGATGGCTGAGGATGCATGTTGACGTGGTTTTCGTGTTCGAGAAGGAGTATGTAAGCTCGGAGGCTTTTGAGCGGTACGCGTGAATCGCGGCGGAACCGATGGGTGATTGAACGATTCCTTCACACGTCCATGGTCTGCACTTGCAGACAGTGCAGGATGAAATTTAAACATTCGTCAACCACTCATCCAGCTCCAATGGCAGACGGAGCTGGGAGACATCGATTCTGTCAGTCATCGAACCCAAAATGCCGCGTGAAATTGGGTCAGCCCGATTATGAGCAGAGTCAACGTAAACCGGACACAAGGCTAGGTTATGCGAGATGAGTGAAAGGGATAGGCGGCGAATAGACGCGTTGCGTTGTTCGTTACGAGAGCGCCCGCGTAAGTAAGCGCCGATCACCGCCGTATTATCTTCATGCACGACGAATTCAGAGTCATCGGGCACGTCGATAGCAAATAGGATCCAAAGTACGGCTATTTCCAAAATAATAGACTCGGCCCAACCGATGTCGCGGCCGCCAGAACGCCATCCGTCAATGAACCTCCAGGCTGCCCAACGATGGCCGACTACCAAACCGATCCCCCAAGAAGTTGAGGCATCAACCCAGATGTCTAAGTCGACGAGGGTTCGCGGCCTGATTGAACGGCTCAAAGTCGGTCCTTCCAAACAGGATCTCCACCACAAGAGGTCACGACGGACAGCAGGAGGAATATGGTGCGATACCCATCTGTTCGGGAAGTTTGCCGCGAAACGTGAGAGGGCGGGAAGGAAAGCACGACCTTCCTTGCAGATAAAGCATATGTGCTGCAAGGACCCATGCAAGGATGCGACGACGTCAAACTTTACGGTCCCGTTAGCGACGGCTACGGCAAGCATATCGGAAACCTTCATCAAGAACTTCTCTTGCTTCCTGACCAACAAATAAACATGTTTGTGCTCGACGTCCCAAAGGAAACCGACATATTCGGTCTCATATGCGAAGTCATGGCCTTTCTCGGAGACATCATGCCATACAATCCCGAGTGGGCGTGAAATCGCTAGAATCGTGTCCAAATCAAAGGCGTAATGATACTCGATATCGCCAGATGACAGTCTAACACATTCAGTAGGGAATCATGGGAAGTTGAAATCATCAACTCACTTGACAGACAATGGAATCACGTTTGCATCAAGGATGTCAAGGAAAGCATCAGCAACTGTTCCTTGAACGTTTCCGGACGTCGTCAAACCGAACGGGAAACAATGATTGCCGTGTATCAGGCCACGCCAAAGAGACGGTACGAATCGCTTGTGCGCGTGAACGACGGGAGAGCAGCGAAATGCTTTGACCCAATCCAAGGCGGCAAACTGAGTGCCCGGTGGTGCTTCAGCCACCTGCAAGCAACAATAAGTCAGTTATACTGCTGCATGGTTGTAGACTTCAGTCAAGAAGATAAAGAAGAAAGTGCTCATTCGGTAGGAAGCACATGTCTGAACACAGGAGGGTTCCACCCGGTTACCCCCTGATATCGTCTTATGCCGTGGGGTCTAAGGGTCCTCCCCAGAGTAGGCTTACGTGGGTAGGGTTCTGCCGCACCACGGCTTGATTCTTTCCGTCGGCATGTCGGAATCAAGTCCGAATCGCGTCCGTTTATCTCTTTCCATCGCCCGTCATCTCGTACATCAGCCTGTACTCTCCCTTACCTTCAATTTATCATATCTTTGTCTAATTCATGTCCCGACCCCCTGTACATGTTGGATGGGCCACTCTGGATGTTTGGGAGAGCGGTGTTAAAGTGGGAACACGGTCCTATGAGGTGAAGGCTAACGACGATGAACTGGTGAAGGCGACGAAGGCGGACAAGAAGAAGAAGAAGCCGAAGTACTTTGTGGTTTGCGATCTCTGTGGGGAGGAGCGCGGTACTACGCTGAATGGCAATCTCTCCTCATTTGAGCAACATCGCGATTCCGATATTTGTTACAAGTCGGCGCAACGACGCGTCCGTCGCGAACAGCAGGAGAAGGAATCTGCCGACAATGATAATACTACTACAGATCTTGTGGTGTGTGTCTTGCTCTATTTCTCTAACCAAGGTTAATCAAGGTATAGCCGCCTCTGCCTAGTCTCAACCCACCCCCTCCTCGAACGCCTGTAAACACTGGCAACCCGTATCCCCCTCAACAACATCCATCCATGGCTACCCCACGTCCGAGGGCATCAACCCTACCCACCACTCCAACTCCAGCCTCATCTTCGCGTCACATCATTGATAATCTTCCTCCATCGTCTCCAGTCGCCTATGCGGATACTGAATCACTGCGATCCTCCGAATTGTGGGCTTCGGATCCTGCAGCCCACCTCCCATCGCCCTCTGTGGAGTTTTCAGACCCCGCATACGATGAGCCAACCTTTGACGTCTCTTGTCCAGGCGCACTCGTCGAGTGGACACCAGAAATCGTTTGGAAAACGTATCCTTTCGATATACATAGTCGACAAGGTGTACATTGGGAGGTTATTGGCTCTGAGGTCTGCGACGATCAGAACTATCTTCGCTTGTTATCATACAAGTGTCGCGGGACTCTACGGACAGCAAAGGAGCAGACAGCCGGTACTTGTTCGTCTTGTTCGCAGATTCCACAATCGGCGTGATTCAAGAAACTCGTATCGCGTATGAGCACCGTTGACGCGCCTGAACATACGCCATGGGACTATCTCAATCACGATCAGCTTCGAGGTATTTTGAGGATGGTTACACGGCAGAATGCAATACTCAGGTCGAAGGTTAGTAACATTATGATTTACGCGTTCAATCTCTAATGAAAATATTTAGGTGCAGAGTTTGGAACGTAAACTGGAGACGGCGAAGAACAGACTCACCGAGCATGAGCGAATCCTTACTTTCATCTCCGAGTATGATGTTCCTGGACTCCGTTGCCTGTTGGCAGTTGCACTACGTCGCGGTGCAAGTCCCAAGGTTATGTTTACACGACTCGAGGACTGTGTACGTGGAATATATGCACCACATGGTGATTTTACACAGCGTGACTATGATATCGCCTTTATCGCGAAGGCGTTGGGTGGTCCAAGACTTCTATTTGCTATGCAGAAGGCATTCGGGCTCCCCTCTCCCACGACGCTATCGCGTAACAATCACGTTCCCGAGATTCATGCATGTTTGGCGAAACCAAGTGTCGAGGACATCGAACAGGCTCTCCGTGCCATGTTCAATGCTGATACTAGGGCTCAGCCTCCGACATCGTCAATCAAACAGGCTGGCAAAGTTCTTATGATGGATGGTGTGGCAATCGAAGAAGTGTGTCGCTATCTTCAGCAGCGTAACGCGGTTCTCGGCGTCTGTTGCGAACACGGTCATTCCTTCAAGCTTACAGTCGACGACTACAAAACTATACAAGCAATCGAGAAGGGGCTGGACGACGGCACCTGTCATATTGGCAAAGACGCGACTGTTCTTGAAATTGCCTCCATCACCGATTTGGAGAACTATACTCCGATTCCGGTCCTCGTCTCTGCATCATGCAAGACCGAGACTGGCGAAGAGTTAGCCCATTGGCTGGAGCTCTTCTTGGATGTTTGGAAACGACATCCATGCGGTGAGAAGCTGCATGGGCCTATTGTAGCAATCGCCAGCGATGGAGAATCCACCTTTCGCTCCGCGCGATTTCAGATCGCCATGGTAGAGGAACTGGGTGCTGACACGCCCATGGGACGTACTCTATATCAGCTGAAGGGTCTTAATCTTCAAACCGGCAGGTTGGGGCTGTTAGCAACTTGCGATCCGAAGCATATCTTTAAACGTTAGTTGCCGCATCTCTTACAGTGATTTATACATACTGATTTTTACTTTGCAGGCTTTGCTACACTCCTCCGTAGTCTCGCTGGAATTCAGGTTGACGACACCACCATTACAACGGTCCAAATCGTCTAACAGCTTGCCCAACTCGATGGCATGTCGGTCGAGGATGCTGCCGACCTCATGGATCCTGCCGATAAGCAAAATGTCCCGAAAGCGGTCACCCTCATTCAGCGCCTAGTCCAGCTGAAGGATGAAGGCGAATCCTTAATTGCCACAGACGATGATCGCGTGAAATCAATTCCTCGCTGAAACCCTGAACTTCTTTCTTCTTCCTTTCGTCGACAGTCAGATGAGCCTGTCTGACCAGGTCAAATCCCTTTCCACGTATGCCCACATCACCTACGCTATGTATATGAAGCATGGTCTTGCGTTTCTGACCGGCGCGTTGTACGCTGATTCCCACGCGGTCGTCAAGAACATCATGTTCACTATCGCTCGCCTGCAACAAATCGATCCGAAACTCTTGTATCTCATCATCCTTGAAGGAACTGATCGCTTGGAGATGATCTTCTCCAATGTTCGGACTCAAGACCACAGTCGAAATTTCGACCTTCTTCAGTTGTTACAGAAGCTTAGCATTGCGGCTGAGCTCGTCGCTGCATTTCTACGTCAATCTGATCTAGATCGGGGACATCGACGCCGCGATGTGAAAGACGTCAAAGGTCTAGATCACGTCAATCCGAAGTCTGTGCGGCAGGACAATAAGGCTGTCGGTGATGTCGATCTTCCTACTCAGTGGCGCTTAGGCAAGAAACAGGCTAATCAAATCCTCACTAAATATCTCGGTACTACATATGACTTTGCCGCTGACTTTTCTCGTCCAAACTGGGATATGATTCGTCCTCGAGGTGAGAGTTATGTTGGATCGCGTTGGATGCCTGGAGATGATCGCTCGGAGGAAGGCCATGATGATACTTTACCGTCGAACTCGACTACCGAGCATCACGAATCCCCAAGTGCTAAGGAGATGGATATTGAGATGGGAGAGGAGGAGCCTCGTGTTGTCGCTGCGCTAGAGAGTGCAGCACGCGATGATGTGGGAGCTCATCTCAATGGTCTCGAGGACTGGCTGCAGCAGAGCGAATCAGATCCAACTGCAGCATCACTTCCCCCCTCCATTTCAGACATCAGGAAAAGTGGTTTTGCCATTGAGTAGACTCAGGCAAACTAAAGGGCATATGGTTGCCTTAGGATATATAAGTCCAGAATCCTAATGGGTCTCCTTAAGCCACAGTCCACGGGTGCCCCATTCTTGAGTCAACCTCAAGTCAACTTCAACTGACTTGAGTTACCCTTTGTACGCCCTATGTTAACTGCTAAGCAACCATAGTATATTCACGCAAACCTAATATACATCTAACTCAACCCCCAATCAAACATAGCATGCTTAGAGAGCACTAATTATTATCCAGATACAAGCAATTCATTCGTAGCCAATTCAGATTCAGGATGAAATAATTAGCATTAGAATACGCTAGCTACTAAACAATAGGAACTACCTATAAATGCTATACTAGTAGATTCTATCAGTCCGAACATAATCTACATATTGTCATCCTTGTTGTGGTGCATGCTCCTCATAGCGTTCGCCGTCCTCGTTATGGATGCTCATGGTGCTCGGGTCGTCTCCATCATGATGCTCGGTCTAGACATGGACGTCATGGCAGGCGTGGTCATTTTTATCGGAGTGGTCATCGTTTCCAGAGGTCGGTGCTGTCATGTCGGCGATGTCATTGTTGTTAGGAGTCGTTGCTGTAGGGAGCGTAGCCTTCGTCACCATCTTGTGGTGTGGTCCTTGGGCGCCGTCATGTATGCCAGTGGTGAGTCTGGGTGTGCAGTTGCTGAGGCCGTCTTTGTTGTTGTCGGTAAAGGTATACATCCCAGTCATTGTCCTCGTTGCCATAGTCCCGGTCATCCTCATCGTCGCGTCGTCCTCATAGTCGTCGTCGTCCTCGTAGTCGTCGTCGTCCTCGTAGTCGTCGTCGTCGTCGTCCTCGTACTCGTCGTCGTCCTCATTCTAGTCATCGTCGCGTCATTCTCGTAGTCATCGTTATCCTCGTTCCCGGGGCAGAAATCTTGCTCATGATGGCCGCGCTTGAAGTAACCGTCGTCGGTCGTGGTCGTGCTTGTGCTCCGGCTTGTGATGGTTCTCGTGCTGGTCGCAGGCAGGTCGAAGTCGTCCTCCATACTGTGGCCTGGTCATTTTGACGGCGCGGACATCAATCTGGCATGCGGGTCTCAGCATAGATACACCATGCCTACAAGGGTGCCGTCAGTATTTCTCAGGAGGTAAAACTTGACTCACAAATGGGAGTGCCGCTGATGGTGATGGTGAGAGGAAGAGAGAGTGAATGATCGAGGACCGGGCTAACAGAAATGAAAATCAACATGCACGTGGTGCCTACGTGGCAGTCGTCGGCGGCAAATGTCCACTCGTATGAAGGTGGAGATGACAGCCTGGCGATGCTCGGAATAGTAGTCCGTCAAGAGGGTATGAGTACAGGCTGAAAGGTGTCCGGCAACGCTACGTCCAACCATGGGCCCACAAAGCCCTGCTCAAGGTCGGCCTGGCTCTACATGGGCCCACGCTTGGGTGTCGCGTTGTAGTCGTCGGAGAATGGGACTAAAGTTGTGGTTCAATAAAAGGACAGTAAGGAAAATTGAGAACGCACCATGCAATGCAGCCCGTTTGCAGACCGGACAACATTCGCTCTCCTAAGCCTCGCTCTCGTACAGCCTTCGGAATGCAGCGAGCGAGACTGCCCAAGACGACGACGAACAACGACGCCGGTAAAAGTTGTACTGCCTGTCCTGACAGGGCTTACGTGGCTGACTGGCCGGGCAATGGAGAAGAAAAAGATGGGGCGAAGAAGACAGCCCGAGAGGACGCCAGCACTGGTGGTCGTGGATGGTGGTGGTAAGAGGAAGAGAATGCCGACTTCTAAACGGTGCACGATCACCATTCGGATCGTCGGACCTGGGATCCGGTCAGCGTTCAATACGCAATACACGATGAACGCGAGTACGTTGGCGGCTTAAGAGCACGTACATAAGTAGAATAGAAAGTAATTAAGCATCTTAGATGAAAAGCAAATTGATTGACTTACCGTGCAGTACGCAATCCATAGTGTTGCAACCAGTAAGGTCATTAATATCTCATGTTGACCAAAAAAACCCTCAAAAAATAAAATACTCTAAACCATTGTAGCAACGCATCCCGCTATGTACGAAGGTTCAAATCGTCTCCGTTCTTGCGCTGGAGACCGTACAAGTCGTCCAAAACCGTTCGGACCGATCATCCGAGTGGTGATCGAGCGAGCTTTTTGGCTGCAAGTCTTTCTCTTACCGCCACCACGCCTGCGTAAGTCCTCGTATTGAGGCCGCTCTGTCTAAGATACGGGCTTGAATCAACGATTACAACATCGTTCCCGTTTCCATTCGACGACCAGGAGCCGCGTAAGCCCTCGACAGCAGGCAGCTATCTCTCAGACCCCGCGAACAGCAAAGGATGAGCGACAGCGCGAGAGGCCTTCCAGAAGGATACGCTTCTTGATGACGGCGCAGGACTCCGAGACTGGATTAGCCCCCGCGATGCCTGGAAAGACGCTACGACTTGGAAGATGGCGTCACGGACAGGCCAGCGGGAACGGTGTGTCTTCTGCTTTTTTTGTTTTGTCTACTTAATCCGGCCCTCTCCAGGTCTCTTCAGTGATGCAGTCGGGCGTGAACGCGTCAGCCTCCAGGACGGAGCAGCCTTTCTGGACAACGGCATACCACAAATTACGGCTTCCACAGTTCTGCACCACCGGAAGACGACTTCAACGTTGTTCTCCTCTCCCCGAGCGGTACGTCTTTCTATTCATTTCTTTCTCTCAACTTAAAATCTAAAATCGGCAGCTCCCAGGCTCTCGCCACCGTGGCCCGCTGGAGACTTCATTCGCAGAATTTCGGCTAGACGGCGTCGCGGACGCATTTAGCCCAGAAAAGTGCGTATTCTGCTTCATTTTTATTTATTTTATTTGAACATATCCTTTACAGACTTCAAAAGTTGAAATCCCCCTCTGCCTTCTCGACTCCTGACTATGCGGTCAAGTCCTCGCCCGGAATCCCATGCGATTGTCGGATCGATTTCTCCTCTCAACCACCACCACCACCACCACACACCAGTCTCGTCTCCCTTGCCCACTCCCTCCCGACTCTGCGCCGCCGCTCTACGACGTCGCTATACCCTGGCGCCCTGCCCAAACGCGATTTCAAATCGCTTTTGGTGACCGAATCGACTTCAAGTCGTTTCGGTCTTTGTCCTGTTTGAGCCGTCTGAACGACGGCTCGAATCACAGGCACCAGGACATCAGCACGACCACCGGAGCCCAACTGGAAGTCCCACGAAAGGACTAGGATGACTGCAATAGCCGTTGCTAGGGCCACGACGTCTTAGCAACGGGACGCGTAAGCCCCCCGAACGGGCAGCAGACCTTCAAAAAGGAGGACAACAGCCTTCAAGAGGCCTTACTGCGACGAGGAACCGCACCGCTTTGCCACCGAGCAAGCTCGAAGTACGGAGGTGGAGTACGGGCGTGGCGCGTTTGCTGATGACGCCGCGCGGACAGGTGTGTTCTTCATGCTCTCTCTTCTTTTTCTGATTAGCTGATTGAGTATTCGTGTTCGTCTTCGTTCAGCAGAGTTCCGGCTTCTAAGTCCTGCCAATGCAGGCACCAAAGTCGACATCGCGCAAATATGATTAACGGACGCCACGCCAATGCTGACAACGAATGCGACGCCGACACCGACAGTGAACGCGACGCCAACGCCGGTAACGAACGCGATACCAACAGCGACATCAATGCTGACAATACGGCCTACAACAATCATGATGCCCTGCCTTCCACCTCTACTTCTCTTTCCTCTCTTCTCTTCATCATCCCCCTTCCCATTCCTTTCAGTGCAGGTATGCGGGTTGCTCCTTTGAGCATCCCGCGCCTCCCTGAAACAAAATACTATGATGCGTGGCGATCCGAGTCAGAACCGTGACTCGATCCGCGGATCGGATCACCCTCACGGATCGGATCCTCAGGCGATCCGGATCGCAGGACGGATCACGGTCTGGGGCTTGAGACCACAGATATCCATGAAAAGGAGATCCGGTTCGGGATCCATGGCGGTCTCTAACGTTGAACAGGTATACTGAGTACACATAGAGGTGTCTTAAGTATATGACTTGTTCATAGGGATGGACACCGTACCGTTACGGACACGGCCGTAAGGTCAACGGCTACCAACGGTGACGGCACCGTCAAAGTACGGACCGTATTTTTCGATTCAGACACTCACGCGGTTCGGACGGTAGTAGAGACGGCCGACACGGCCGAAAAAACGGTTCATAGAGGGTACAAAATCGATATACGGACAGTAAACTAAAATATAAACCTACGGCTCATTACCAAGAAGCTCTTTTATGGCCTCACGCGCCATCCGAAGCTGATGCTTAACCAGCATCAATGTACGAATGGTTTCAGCACTGAGATTGGCGCGACGCATTGATACGGTATCCCGCCCACTCGAAAAGATCCGTTCGACAGCGACAGCAGAGCCTAAAGGGCCTCAACTCAACCAAATGAAACTAACGAGAAGGAATACACATACCGGGGATAGCCATAATGTCGCGTGCAAGACGATAAAGATTGGGGAACTCATGGCGCCGTCCATACCACCATGAGATGGGATTGCAGTGCTCGATATCCTCGCGAGCAAGACCAAAGTAACGGTCGAGCTCACTCAGATTTGCCGGAGCTGACTGTCGATATACCGCCCGAAAGTTGATCTTTTGCGGAGATCCATTGCCAAGGAAGGACGTCGACGAAGATGGCTGTGAAGAGGATGTCGATGGCTGGGAGTAAGATGTCGATGAGGAAGGGGAGCTATAGTACTTCTCGTTGAAGTACTCCTGAAGACTCTCGCGCGAGGACTCCAGATACTGTACTATTACGATCGTAGGTTCAGGTCACGGGTCACAGGCCTTAAAAATGAACCTATTACATAAGCAGGTCACTAGATTTTTTGGCCTCTGAACTTGTTCAAAATTGGTCACAAATCTGATTTTTCTTCTAATTCAAGCTCTCCAGCCATTTTCCCTACTTTTCACCTTATTTTATGCCTAAAACAGTGTAATTCTACTGGTTTCCCATATAGTGCAGTCAGAATTAGGCTAAGAACTCCTCCTACTGGCCTTCTGATAAGAATAAGAATGAACTTATTTTACAGAGGTCACAGGCCTCTGACCGGCCTGAACCTTGTCTCAAATAGGTTCAGTGGGTCACAGGTCACACCCACTGAACCTACGATCGGAATAGTACAGTAGCTGTCAAGCTCTGAGTCGTCGGCAAAATCGGCCTTGAGGCCCCCGTACGATATACGGGGATCAAGAACTGTGTCAAGCATTAGTATAGAAGACACATCAGCCGTGAATGAACATACGCGCTGCCCAGATGTATAGCGGAGATTGGTCAAACTTATAATAGTAGTCGCTCAGCTTGCGGTGAGCGTCGAGCAAGCCCTTCTTGATTTCCGGCGGTGTGTCATTCGGCAACCCTGCGAGAACAGTCTGAAGATGCTTCTGCAGTCCGCGGAATGTTGCGTGGGTTGACGAGAGCATGGGCATCTTCGTAGTCGACATCTCGGTCGTTGCGTGCCGGAATTGCTTGAGCCAGTCGCTGACCTGTCGGATGCCCTCCCATTCGCGAGATGTAAGTCGATATTTCTCGAGGTCGGGACTGGCAGTCACGTAGGCATCAATAACGCGCCGATAATCAAGTGCACGGCCTGAACATCAACGATTAATAAGGAACAATAGATTGGGACAGAAGACTTACGAAGCATTTGATGAGTAGACGCCCAGCGTGTCCGAACATCAAGGATAAGCATGAGAGCTGTTTCTCGAGCGCCGTTAGCCTTCTCCTTGAGCCAACGTGTCGCCTCTGCAAGCCAAGAGCGACGTCGCTGAGGGCTTGACCGCACGGCTACTACAATCTTGCGCAACTAGCATGAAATGTTAGTCATTTTCTTAACTCCAGTTATGGACATACCTTTTTCACTGATTTCAACACCACAGGATCGCTCTCATTCACGTCGTCAGTTTCTCCGTCCTCTCGAAGAACAGCCTCTTCATCTTGATCGCGGTCAACAGGAAGTGTCACGGACTCTTGGTAACCGGAGTTGCGACCAGCTGCCTTCTTCGAGTCCGACTTGTTGATGGCGCCGATGGCCTCAAGGAGCTGTTATGGTGGAGAGTCATAAATAACAGCAAGTCGTGTACTATGAACAAGAGACATACCTTCAGTGCAGCAAGATGTACCGTATGAGGCATGCAACGCAGACGTGATCGTTTCGCTGAAAATTCAATTCCGGCAGTGGTACAGAGATCTTCAATCTCGTCAAGCATAGTGTCGTTGTTGGTCGCGTTATCCATAACGAAAGCAAGAATCTAAATGGAGAACATCAGAAGTGCCGTCAAATATGCAGTCTGACAGTAGCGTACACGTCCTTCGATACCGTACTTCTTCAGCGTCGACCATACAGCGTCGGCCATGTTTACACCGGAGTGCTCACCCATAAGCTCGCGGAAATCGATTAGGGTCTCCTCTAGTTGATATAAGTGTTACGAATCACATCAAAGGACGAACAAACATACCGAGTACGCCATCCTTCGTGATGTAATGCGCAATGATTGCCATGAAGGCGATCCCATTAGGCGAGGTCCATGCATCGAGAGATATTGATATCATGCCCGGCAGTTCCTGTACATACCGTGAGCATCAGCTATCAAGAGCGAGATCCGTAAACGCACGGCAAACTTCTTTCGAAGATTCTCCTCCACTTCGACACCCATTCTCATGATGCGCGCCTTGATCCCTTTCCGTCCGGGAATGTGCAATGTTGAGAGCCCCGGGTGATGGACGTATTGTAACAGTGCACGTAGTTCGGGGCGTTCAACCTCTTCGAATGGCTGGTCACAAGCTACCAACCACTCGGCGAGAAGGGTCTCAAACTTGGCTTGATCCCAATCCTTCTGTATAAAGATTAGTGCAGGCACAATCCCATAAGCATGAATACTTACTGCTACTTGACGAGCAAAGGCCGTCTGGATGTTGGTTGTCGCAGCTTCGAGCCTCTTTATGAAAGCCGATGCCTTCGAGGCATCAAGAGTGACCTCGCCCGACGCGAATGAGAGCTCCTCCTCGGTAGCGGGTGTATCACGGCTGTGCAGATGCTCGTATAGACGATGCATTGCCGGAAAGTGTTGTTTTAAATGATTGATAAGCGCTGCGATTACCGTCAATCATGGTAGCGTTGGAAGAAGGAAATCAATACGCACTCGTCAAGTTTCCCCGCATGCGCTTCGTGATCGTAATGATCTTGCGCCGTCCATGATAGCATTTGAAGTGTTTATCACCTGGTTCACCCTGTTGTCCGTCGGCGTTGACAGCCCAAGGCTCGTAGAACAGGTGAATGGGATTTGATTTCTTTCCTTTCACCTAGAAAACTATGAGATACCATAGTGTGAATGACAATGTTGACCTACATTTGCTTCACCGCGTGCAGAGGGCGCATCCTTGTCGACCGCCGAGGATGGTGACGAATCTCGTCGTGGTCGCTTTGCCGGAGGTTTACGGTCAGCCTTGCGAGTATTATGCGAACTTTTTGAGGCAGTTGAGTGTTCGGGAACTGTCTTGGAAGGAAGACTGTCGGCGAGCTAAGAGAGAAAAGCCGTGAGCTTAAGAAGATCAATTGCAATCTTCACGTTACCTCTTCGTTCGTGATCTCAACATCACCATCAGAGTCGGACATCGTCTCGTCACCGTCATCATCGGAAAAATCGCTCCCGTCATCCCCACTGCCTAGTCCATCATCCATTGCCTTTCCTTTCCCTTTATCCTTGGCCTTTCGGGTGCGGCGACGACGTTTACTTGGTACAGTCTTCATCGGTGCCCCATTCTCATCGAGTCCTTCAGCCGCAACAAGCTCTGCAAGGCGGTTCTTTTTGCGATCATGTCCACGCCCAGACAATGAATGCCCTGTGTTCTCACGTCAATTCAACTCTCGACATCACGGTGTGAAGGTACGTACCCACGGGGCCTCCAGTAGAGCTGCCTTCCATAGGATTCGGGTCATCAGGATCATATTGCCATTGAATCTCGGACGCGTCTTTCAAAGTTCCATCGGCGTTCAGCGCGCATGCCTCCGAATCAGCTGAGACACGGTTAGTAACGTAACAGGCGGTGTGAAAGGAAGAGACATACCTCCACCAAGGAAGCTCACGCGAAAATGGATATGATTGAGCGGCCCGAGACCTAACGATGCCACGGTTTCGTTACCTGTGGCTAGAGCGCGTCGACCAGGGACAGAAAATCCGTAACGAAAGAGATCTGAAATAGGTGACTTGGGGATATAGTCCTTCTTGCGGAGAAAGGAGACGATGTCCGCGATGGTGGTATTCGTCGTCACCACTATGAGAAGCAATTAATATGATACTAAATGTGTAGGATTATAACATACGGATGGGAATCGACTTGTCGGACGGACCCATGACAAAGATAGTCCGTGCATCGTCGTCAACAAGGCGACGAAGACGGTCCAGGCGCATGTGAGAGACATGGGATCGATGATAACGATACCTTGGCTGTGGAAGAAGACGATGCAGCTGCCAGAATGACGGAGCAGAAAGAGTAACTGAAACAGAAGCATTAACGACTATGACGACAACGAGGTTGACCGTACTCACGAAGGATAAGCGAGAACAGTAGTCCGTAGAATGACAAGCCGGCAAGCCCAAGAGGAAGTGATTCCCATTGTTCTCGATCAAGTACACGCTCGAGAAATGCGCGATCCACAGTGAAGAGGGTAACAAGGCTAAAGACGGGGGTTGAGACGGCGAGAAGAACTGACAAGAACCACTTCAACGCAAAGTTGAGGATAGACGATGACGACGACGCCGAAAGAACCGCATTGGTTTCACGAGGAGGTTCTGCTTAATTCTCAATCAGTATTCTTTGATGATGTGCGAATTTGACCTACGAGGAGCACGGCGCGATGATACTGCGGCGGACGGAGAGAAACGTGCAAGAGAGTCTTGCCCTCCGTCAGGCGGGGATGTATCCATGTCTGGGCAGCAAGTTTGAGGCGGTGGGCTTGTATCTCGCTCATTTTAAGCGATAATCCCATCTGAAATTGCAGAGAGCGGATTGGATGGCGGTGACGAGACAATGTCGTGCTCTGAGACACCCAGGGAGGGCGAGAGGCTAAGCCAGGAAGAGGCGGAATTGGTTATAGTCCGAGTGCATATGGAGTGCACGAGATTGGGCGCGACTGGACGCGTTGAATGGCCTTCTTCCAGTTGATTAATGGGTGAAAAGTGGTTTTATATTGTCTTTTAAGTGTTAGAATCGCCAACGAGCAGTTGTCTTGGGGCGAATCTGCCAACGATGACGGTTCAAAGCAGAGAGGCAGCCGTGGGAATTAGATCTGCTTGCGTCTCACATGTCTCAATATGGTAACGCCGGTCTTGTTAATTTCACTCTACCACTCGGAAATCATCGGCTACACTCCTAAACTGCTTCAAATTAAGCTAGATAAGTGCTCTCTAGGCAACCGTAAGACGGCCGCCTCGGCCGTTTCTGTCGGGGTCCTACGGTGTTTGGTCGTACCGTGACCGTGCCGTAGGGTTCATGCGCGACGCGCTCACGGTACAGACATCGTGACCGTAAGACGGTACCGTCTGGACCGAAAAACGGTTACGGTGTCCATCCCTACAAGTTGTTCATAGGCTACTGTGAGTGTACTCAAGTCGACTATTGAATATACTCAAGTCGACTATCGAGTATACTCAAGTCGACTATCGAGTATACTCAAGTTGACTATGAAGTCAACTTGAGTCAACCAGGGTACCTAGATGCCCTCTCATCAACTAGATATAGGGACACATTCTTAAGTCAACTAGATGCTAAAGTGATTTTCCTGATGGACTCGACATCTGCTAGCTCGCTATCTATTAAAATCGGAGAGAAGTACTTTCGAAAGGACTCCGTTATACCTGCGCTGCTCAAATCGGATCGTGCTCGTAAAGCAACAATCCGAACGCTTCGCGCTGCTGGCGTCACACAGCGTGATGCTATGCGTGTGCATGGACTAAAGTTCGAGATGCCCCGTCAGCCAGCAGCAATGGATCGAGAGCTGCGCGTACATTCCGGTGACCTCGCCGCTACATTAGTGCGGACCGATGAGCACATTTGTTTAGCCGTACTCGAGGTTCTTCATTTTGAACGTTCGGGTGCTAAAAAGCAAGTGTATGACATGGCTCTTGACTCAATCACTGAGTCTGATAGTGCGGTCTGTCAAATCATTTCGCTGAAACCCTACACCACCGGCAGTCCCCGAGCCAGTCCCGCCGAATCGCAAACTACCCCCGAGCAGTGGGTTTGGGAAAAAGGATACATCGCACTTGATGGCAATGCGAAGGTTCTCGCCCCAAAGCATTACCTTCTTCGAGTTCCCGGCCCCAGTCTTCACCTCCTCGCTCCTGATCTGTTACAGAGTACTGATCGATTCGTATCTGAAGGCAAGGTGATAGAGATAGGCACGAGTGTCAAGTACTTGCAAGTACCCGCAAGTATTGACGTCACCCGGGTGGACCCTCACCCGGCACCCGTCCACCCGGCACTTGCCACCACCCGGGTGGTCCGCGGGTGGCAAGTATGGCTTTGGTGAGGCAAGTACTTGCCACAAGTACTTGCCTAATACTTGCATATAGTTAACTACATAATTTTGCAGATTTTTCAGTATTTATCTGAGCTCAAATGAGCTCAACGTCACTCAGAAACGACGTTGCGGATGAATTTCCGTAATCGCCGACTTGCCGGACCGTATCCGGCAATTGCCGGATAACGATCCGATGGCTGAGATCACTTCTCCTTGCCTCTTCCCACCACAGCACGGCTGCAACGTCGTGCTCGTTGACCCCGGAAATTGTTCTGGGGTCTATTTTACCTCTGTTCTTTTGTTTTCCTTTGCTTTTCTTCCGCGGTTTGGCTTTGCGCCGGCCGCTGCGCCCTTGGATTCGTTCCAGGGCCATATCTAGCGTCTGTCTTCGCGACGGCGCGTTCTGGACCGCGTAAGCCCTCAGGACGAGGCCGTATCAGTCTAGGATAGCGAGCGCGGGCTCCCAGCACCCGACTTTGGCCGCCTCGACATATATGCGCGCGCCAGGAACAGCGCGTACCAACACTCGTCTTCAAGACAGCGCGGGTTTCACGAGGATGCATAGTGTCCAGGCGGACAAGGTCTTGAGACGACTGGAGATGTGGCCGAGCATTGACCGGGGCTGGACGGCGTCGCGGACGCATCCCGCCTCAAAGGTGCGTATTTACTGTTTTTTGTATTCTTTTCTCATTTACATCGCGCAGTCAGTCCTCGCGATACGTTTCCTCACCCGCCTGTCTTCCCAATCGCACCATCATCCCCGCCATCTCACCTGTCCCTCGCCCGCTGTCCACCATGTACTCATGTCCTGTCCCTTCCCTGTCGTTATACACGACAGGCGGGCTCGACTACGTGCATCATGCACGTCGATGGACCCCGCGCAATTGCTCGGGGCTCGTCGGCGGGCATGAAAAAAATTCTGGCTAAGGATGGATTGAGCAAGTACTTGCACCACCCGTGGGCAAGTACTTGCCAAGTACTTCACCCGCGGGTCAAGTACCCGCGGGTGGCAAGTGTTTCAAAGGGTGGCGGGTATGGGTCTGGAGGCGCGAGTACTTGCCGCGCGGGTGTCGGGTGCACCCGGGTACACACTCGTGCCTTTCTCTACAAGGTGACGTATGTACGTTCACTGTCAGTCTGTCACATGAAGAGCTGTCAAGTACGCTTGCGTATGCTTGGGAGTGTCTTGATCCTACATCGGAACTGTTTCTAACTTCTCTAACCGCCCTGCCGGAAGTGAAGAACACCGCTGCACTACCGTACAGGAATGATCACGGTGAGAACATCTCATTCTCGAAGATAACCGTCGTTCTCACAACTTCAGGACATCAATACTTCTTCGTCGAAGACTCATCCTTAATCCAGATGACCAAGAAACTCGATCCAAATGATGATATTCCGTGTAAGCTATGCAGTACTACTGTTAAGCTTAAATCAATGTGAAATCACATTGGACGTCATCTTCTTCGCTCGCTACGCGGTGTTGATGATCGTGCAACCTTACGAGCAGGTACAAAGGTATGTAAGTCAGATCACAGAAGTAGTGCTCAGAGTTCATTAGATCGGAGCAGATCCATGCGGGTGGTGCGGTATGGACGATTCCAACTGTCGAACGATTCTATCAAGGAAAACCCCAAAAGCGTCACCCACGATCACATCCAGCTGTCCTTATCACTATGCGAAGATGTCGTATACATCGGCAGCCACGGTTTCAAAAACCTCTCCATGTACCAATGTGCCGATACAGTGTTCTCTCTGCAAGAGGACAATCTGGAAGTACAATGCCCTTTACCATCTTGTCACTGATCACAGCTACCTCGATGGACACCGCGACACGCTTCCACGTCTTCCGGATGACATGTGGGTTAACATCTACATCTCATCAGCTGAAGAAAAGGCACAAGGGATCAACTTGGAAGCGATGTGGGAATATAGAGAAAGTAATCATAGAGTTTAAAAGTCCAGTTGCTAGGACCGCAAAAGACCGCAGACCGGACCGGACC